>JARK01001364.1:1009089-1026986 GCA_000688135.1 Ancylostoma ceylanicum | reverse complement strand
CCCCCCTCCCCTCCCCCTCTCCCCCTGCCCACCGCTTTAGCTTCGCTACAATAACTAAACAATAGCTGAAATATGATTAGGAAATATCTTTCAGTTTCGCACAAAAAATACGTATTGATTAGAAATCCATCTCGGCATATCTTGTTTAGAAAGCACCACATTCCTCCTCGCAACGAAGACTATGTAATATAATTAGAAGTGGATGAAAATCGAATTACATAATTCAATAATCAATTCAGAAACTGATCGAAGAGATCCGAATGCTGAAGAAGGGCAAAGCCCTGAATCCCTTCTTTGCATTCTTCAGTGGTTATAATGTCATTTCTCCTTCTAAAATCCTGACTACCAATTTATTGGAAACCGAATTTTCCCACTCTGTAACGCCGGGACCCACGGAACCACAATAGCTCGGAGCAATTTACTGCTTGAATAGATATGAAGTATGGTTCTGTGACTTTCCTATATGTATATGATTAAAAAAACCTGATTTCTACTGTTGTTAGAACCCTATTAGTCCTATAAGGAGAGAGCTGGCTCGACAAAACACATTGCACTATTGCAGAGAAATAAGCCAACAAACGATGAACAATACCTTATGTCCCCCCCCCCCACTTGTATCTCTTTCCAAAAGAAACATACATCATTTAGCATTCCCTTGCAAGGAGAACTACAAGGAACTTTGTTACCCACCATCTCTTTGGAACAACAGGAACTACGCAGAAATCATTTTATCCCCATTGGCTCTAAAACTTTTAAAAAACTCCTTAATCGTCTGTCTCAGTCCATGATGCCACATGCGCTTCTATGCTGTACTAAGATTGGGTTTTCTCAAAATGCCTTTGCTTTGCTGTTCAAGATTTTTGTAGCTTGGTTCGTATTCCATCATTACGTAATTTCCATTGTATTAGATAAATAATAATAATTCTGTGGCGTTTAGTTGAACGAAAGAAGAATATCCATCACTCATTTCTCTTGATAGAGACCCTCACATGCTTCCCAAAATAGCTTAGATAGGAAACTCCCTTGCCTACTCATCTGACAAGCTCTGCATTTCGACATTTGTGAAACGCCTCCTCATTAATGCATGTAGGAGTTACAAAAGGAACCAACCTCAATTATAGGCACATCATAAGTGTTTCCTGTGATTGCATTCGCCATGGACGGAAATGCCCGTTCATCGTGGCCGTGTTCAGCGCTCTTCTTTTGATTCTGGAACAATACATAATCATTGTGACGACCGAATTTTATTTATTCTGAGAATCCTACTCAAACAAGCACCAAGAGAGGTCCGTAATAGTATGCATGTAAATTGTTCTGAGTGGCAAAATTTAGGGAAATATTGAGAAGTGAGACCTCACAACATATGAATCCAACTACGTAATTCACAATAAATCACAATAAAACGACTAGAAGAACAACTGTTCCTAACAACGGTAATTTTACATGCTTAGAAAGAGGGACAAGAGCAGGGATAACAGCGGCCCTGTGACAGGACCATGATATTGTTTGGAGCACAGAATGGAAAGTATTGCACATCGCCAGAAATCCACAAAAAAAAATCCACACGGCCCCACTATAGTACAGGTGTTGCCGAACTACACTGCAGTACATGAAGGTTTGTCTGGTGTAGACATGAGCGATGACTATCAGACAGTATCCACACAAAACAGTATCATACAGTACATTGTTCACAAAGTTACACAAACGAGCTGATGTCTTCAGTAACCAATAAATACTCTTTCGCTTGCTCGTTGGAAAATCTTGAACGGCGATTCATAGAGTGTATCCCAGTGCACTGATCGTATCGCAACTTCCCATTGAAGTAATTTTGGCACTTTGGTTCGTTTTTCTGCCTCTCAAGCAGTACTCGTTCTGTACTTCAAACATTACCGGATCCTGTCGTTGGATTAAAAAGAGTTTAGCCAGCTGGAAGTCAGTTCTCCGCAGTCACCCTTTCTTGCAGACTCTCACGGATGGTAATGGGGCCGAAACGTCAGGAACCTAATGTTCTATCCAAAAATCTCATGGGCTACGGGGTTCATATTCAATTTCGTGGCATACCATTTCAGTTTCCTCAATTTTTTCTCTCGACTCTCCCTAATGTTTTGTATTCATTCAACTTTTTGAATTATTCTTTTTCTTATGTCCTTTTTACTGAGCAGCTTCGGAAGAACCATAGAATGTGACTTGTTCGAGGGAAGAGGCAAAAAAAAAACCACATTCTCGTTGTTTTCGTTATTACATACTTGTCAAGAAAATTCCTCTACAGGATATGTTTCACCCTCTGTATCACCAACGCTTCAAGGTAACAAAAATAAAAAATTAAACCCAACGCTTGCTTAATCATTACCATTAACTATGCATGACAATGAAAGTGCTGTGGTCACAAATTTGCTACTATTGCTCATCCTAGCATTCCTCTAAATTTTGTTATTTTTCCACGCGCGTAGGTTTCTTGTGAGCATTTATTCCGGAAGAGAAAGCGGACACATTTCTTTCATTTTCTTCTAACGGCTGTACCGGTCTTCTAGTGTGACAATCGCGCCCCTTTTCTCTATTATTTGTTTATTTGCACGTAACATTAAAGAAATAGAAATGAAAATAAACTGCAAATGAACTATAGATTCTAATTGCATGATCGCACGATCACACCAGAAGAAGGAGGTGAACCAACAGACGCGGATGCTTATAGTCAGCACCTACGACACATTTTATCAAGCAGCCAATAATAGTTCTGAAATGAGAATCCAAAAAGCTGTTCCCTCATAGGTACATAGCGCCCACAGAAAAGTTGGTACCAAGATTTCGGCATAATATTTGAGTTTTGACTACATGAAGCATAACTAATTTTTTTACCTTGTTAAAAGTCATGGCATATGGGTTCCTGCAATGATCCCGGTTCGCTGTTTCATGGAATCGAATAAGTACAATTTTTGAATTTTTTTTGTTCTTCTTCCTCATTTTTCACCATGAGGATGTTTTCCTTCACTGTGGCTGTTTCCGTGGTACGTTACTCGTTTTACCTACTTCACTTTCATGTTTTATTGTAGTACAAGCAGGTACAAGATAGGCCAAAAATGTCGTAACAACACACGTTTTCCTCCAAGGAAACGTGTTTTGCCCTCATATTGAACCTATTTAGAATATCCTTGCGCAGCGTTTTACCATAATAGGGCTTCGGCCTACAAGTCATGTTTGGTTCAGGATTCGGCCAGAGATATATTTTGGGTCCTATCAGTTTCATCGAACTGCCACCCGGTTACTTCGATCTCAATCAGTGGGGATACTAGGTTTTTGTTGTACCCGAACCCTGGGCTGGTCCATAAATTCTCCGGAAGTTAGTTAGAGAAGCACTTCAAAAAATATTGGATGAGTTGAACCTCAACCACTAGGCAGCCGTCGACAGCGGCTTCACTCAGCGTCTCGGGGCCTGTATTGATGAGGGGTATCCAGAGGGGAGGAGTCGTTTTTTATTGAATGTGAGACAGTAAACATAAATCCTACGACAATGTCCCGAACTGCGCATTGATTCTTTTTCTGGGTGCCACTTTCTTTTGTAACCTCAGACAAATTTTCGGAAGGGCCGCAGCAGAAAACCGGAAGAACCGACAGGTGACCTATGGAATAGCCGGTGCGTTTCTTCCGAATAGCTGCTGCAATCCTCGGGAACCGTCATCTACACAAATCTATTCTGCTGCGGCCCTTCCAAACCTTTTTATCTCTGTGTCTCTTGCTTCTTAATCATATGGTCGAGATCTCTTTCTGCTGCGGTCCTTCCGACATTCTATCCGAGACCGCATTTTTGGCCAACATCGTAAAAAAGAGGATGCTCACTATATAGGCATGGCTCAGAAGAAACATTTTTGCTAGGATTTCGACCTCAGAAATTTTCGTGGGTGATTAGAAATTTCGTGAGTAAAGGCGACTGTCTGTGTACTGTGTTGCCTTCTCATTATGGCATCTTTTCATACTATTCACCAAAACTTCTATCCTTTGCTATTCAAAGACAAGAAGGGTCTACTTTGACATCTTCTTTTGTCCGTCTCATGTTCTGCTACCTATTCTTTCTCAACCTCTTCAACTCCCTTCCGTTATCACTCCATAAATCATTTTCTCTTTCCCAGTTTTTACACCATATTAACATTGTTCTTCCACATTGTACAGCTTCTCCAGCTGTGTGCACATTGGACCTTTGCTATTGAGGAATAACATGGGTAATCTAACGACTCTTCCCAGAAAAAGATGGCAACTGTCGTATCAGTCGCCTGTGTATGATTTCATTTAACACGTAACACTCTCAAAAACCTACGAACGTGACCAGACAGGGACTCTGGCCGACATCAACGTGCCGGTCACGGTTATTCGTGTAACTGATAGTTCTGTTCAACGAACTAATGAACCATGTCCTAGCGTTCTCTGAGCAGCGGCGTTTCTCAACTTGCCGCATTGCGTATGTTGTCTAGAACGCAGCTACAGATGACGTGATCCTTCTAGAATTACTATTAGACATGTTTGGCCAACTCATTAGTCACAACTTTTGCCTACGTCAAGTTTCTTGACGGACATAACAAGCGCGCGCGTCTGCGGTGAACAAGGAAACCATCACCAAACTTCTCGAACGTAGTATCACACCGAAACGGAGATTACAACAGCAGACAATGTGTTGGTGAGAACACGGATTTAACGGGTAAATGATAACTATCTATGCGATTGATGCGTAGCCAATGAAGGCCATATCACAACCTATATAAAATGCGAGAAAAACGCGCTCCGTGTACAGTCATGAACGCTTTTTCAACGCTTCTTCTCTTGTTTGTCGCAGTAACAGCTGTGTGGTTCGTTTAGAAATTCTTAGATTTTCAAAGTACTGCCTTCACATGTAATTCTCACAACCATCACCTTATTTTTTTCTTTAGGGGTGCAGTCCGTGAGAAACGACAACAACGAACAGTCATTGAACGAACCGTCATTAATAATTACGGAGGACGTGGATTTAACCGACAACCATGGGGATACGGTAATCATTTCGGACCCGGAGGCGGATTCAACAATGGTTGGGGAAATCCAGGATGGGGTGGACCGTTCAACAGAGGTCCATTCGGAGGTAAGTTCCACAGTGGATTTATAGCATAGTTCCTCAAAAAGGGGTCAACAAGCAGAATCGGGCTAGTACTTGGGCGGAACCTTACTTAATAAAGAGAAAGCGTGCTCTCTTTTTATTATGGAACTTGTGCGTAAAGTAATTAATGTGATTGAAAGCTTGAATACCCATCAAAATCAATCATAACTTTTTTCAATTTTAAAACATAATGCATCTGGCTGAAAGGTTGAACAAGAACAAGTCGGGTCATTGTTCCTGAAGAACTGCAAAACCTAACAATAATTTCCACTTATTCCAAAGCTTGAATCCGGATATTTCAGGGACAAACATAGCCCTCTATATTTTTCACAACAGCCTTGATTTGGATTCCTATCCATGCTCATCCTAAACAATTTCATTCCAGGTCCTCCCCCACCGCAGACAGTTGTGAAGACGACAGTGATCAGACACGGATAATCCATTGATTCTAATGTATGTATCATATGAATATACTCTTCACTGCATTGTATCTCAAGCTTCAAATGAAAAGTCTTATTAAAAGAGGCAGAGGGAGCACCATTGAAACTAGAAAACATGAGCACATCTCAATAAAGCTCCGAAAAAGAAAAAAAGAAAGATTATAGCTCTGGGAAAATTTAAAAAACCATCATTTTTGCTCGCTTAAACACAGTCCTATGGGAAAGGTTTCAGAGTTCAAGAAGCCCAACAAGTTTTAAACAGTTCTAAAGGTTCTCGAAAAATAATTGAACAATTGAGACTCTCCAGCTGATCGGACCACCCAAAACAAACTTCCAATTACAGTAATATCAGGAATTGCTACTACACATTGCATCATTGTTGTTCGTAAAAAGGTGTAAGGAACAACAACTCGGTGAGAGTCGTCCGGGTCGCAGTTCTAGGAGGTCAACCGAATGGTAAACAAGCTTTTATAGTTGAGCTGAACATCTCATGGATACGGAGATATATTTCCTCCAAAGACTTTTTCAGACAGGGAAAGATGACTCGGTCCACCACGAAATAGAACACATCATGCCGGATTTTTTTTGGATCACGCAACTACCAAAACCGCAAACAAAATCCTTGTTTTTCTCCAGCTTCGATTTTTATTGGTGTCCACATGGTAGGATCATTTAGAATTCTCTAAAGCAGAAAATAGAAAAATAAAACACGACTGCAAGTGAGGTGTATAGTTTGCCTTCATTTTGGAATTTACTCAAAAGTATTTGCAGTTGATTATAGCTCTAATTTCCTGACGTTCTACTTATGACGAACCCCAATTCATCATCCTTCTCAACTAGTGTGCTAGTCGAATAGTGCAATAGATACATTTGACATTCGAATATTCGATTTCGAGTAAGTGGACGAATTAGAATGTTCAGGAACGGGAGAACCTTAACCTTTTGGTGAACGAAAATAAGGCCTGTGAAACTTCCTGTTTTCGGAATGTTCGACTTTTAGGATGGATCTTTGAATTGTTATCAAAATTAATTGGATTTATTCGACTTCAATTCGGTCAACACTCTCTGCTCAACAACGTCGCAATCGCCTGTTCATCATAGTGCTATTCAAGCATTTGCTTCAGTTTTTAAATGTGAATTCTCCCTCAAAAAATAGCTGTAATATAAATGCAAATATCACAAGTTCTTCATTCGCAGGGCGGACCCTCAGACGACACTTTGCAGGAACTTTGGTCAAACGACCAATAGGCTATTACGGTTACGGTTACGGTTATGTCTGGCGCTCAGCTGTCGCTAGAAGAACAATGATTATTGTCCGAGATTGATGCTCACTTAGAAAACAGGTTCTAGATTTTCATTGTTTACGATCGAAATAGTACATATCCATCTGTCATTGAAAAAAATTGCTTATATTGGAAGCGTAGCACATTCCACTGCATCCGTAGTGCGGTCAGACCACACACATGGCAGGACACAGCCCAAATTCAGAGTCGTGGCAAAGAAAACCTCGAAAAACTAGTAAAATCAACAAAAATCACATCGGAATCATACTCTGGTTATCAATATTTTTTTCAGCAGCGTCCGGTTTACTATTCCTTCTCCCCAGGAAAAATTTCGCTAGAGGTCTCATATGGTGTATAATAAATTTGCGACGATTTTCACATAGTTCGCCACATCATGGATAAAACATCCGTTATCCAAACTTCAACGAACTCGTGAAATTTATGGTGTAACTACCGAGAAGTGCTGGACAATAATGTCTGCAAAATTATCGAAGTGTCTTTTTGGCAAAAACTTAGTCTACCACTGAACATTTTTACAACATAATAACTGGTAATGTAGACTGTCATCTCATATTTGAAAATATCATTTTGTATGGTAACTTGTTTTGAAACAGATTCACTTGAAAGAATCATGTCAAGAAGATTACTGAAGTGCACTTCGAAGATCGAACATCTGAAGAATATAAAGAATACTTCGAAAGAATTCAGAGAAAACATCTCCGTCTTCTTGTGATCTGTGATAGATAACTATGAATAATGTTGCGTCACAGCAGCCTTCGCGTCAAGGTCACTCACGATTGTCTTTGTTCTTTAATGAGTTTTCAACCGCTTCCGGATTGAAAAACCCATGCGCGTCGGCTATTTTGACTTTCTCCCATGCGTATGACTGGGAAAAAAGAAAAGGAAAAACAACAGGAAATGCCCACATACCGAGATGTATTGCAAACCAGTAGAATATTATTCCATACATTAGACTTTCTTTTGGTTTTGCATGTCCAATACATTAGAATCAACTGATTACCCTTTGAGTCCTAGTGGATATGCCTTCTGGATATGATCACTTCCAATCAGGGATGAGCGGAAGTACTGCGCGAGACCGGAATTCGGAAGTCGGAAGTTAGGAGCGAGTTGTAATACAAAAAATCTGGGTGGGGCAAAAACAGTAGAAGAACTTTCGAATAACCTAGCTACCACAAATTCTTCAGGAACTCAGGAGCTACATGCTTCCATGACGTCATAATTAAGAAAGTTCCAACTTCCGAAAACCGGAATCCCGCTCATCCCTGCTTTCAATCAACCGGCGATCTATTACGTTGTCCTTTACGTCCCGGAAGTCCTTCACCAAATTCTACAATTTTTCAAAACAATCGCAACACTATCTTTCATGGATGGAACCTGCTCTGCCAATTTTTACAGGATGGTCCACATGAAATGTGACGGAAAAAATTATCCACAACTATGCACCAGTGGTTTCAAATAAGAACTATTAATTTCCATTCAATAGATACAGAAATTGTGCATAACATCTCACACGTCACATTCAGAATGACCGCCTTTAGCTTTAACACAAACATCCAATCTTTTCCAGAAATTCCTGGGAATGCTCGCAACCATTTCCGGCGACCATTTTCGTCTTTTAAAAGAGCTCACTTTTTGCTCCAAGATGGACCACTTCGCAAAATCGAAGGGTTGAGATTGGACGAGTTTGATGGTCAATCATCCTTAGTCCAGAAACACGAAAGATTCGTCTCATTCATTGCAGGGCCTCCACTGCTTCAATTTTTTTAGAAGGTTAGGTCAATGTTTTCAGCGTTTTCCTTGGCCCAAAGAATCACCACATTCTCCAAGAGAATAGATTTTCTAAGGTCTGTCACAATTAATGTAGACTACCCTGTATGGTTGAGGAGTAATATAACATCTTCCCACATCCTATTACCAAAGAATCCCATTTCAAGTCCAACAAATTCTGGATCAACGGTAAATGTCGATTCAAGACTTTGGGAGCAACCTAGTGGAATGCTAATCCGAGCTCAACATTACAGGATTTGCCAACATATCCATCCACAAAGCAAAGAATTAAAGGGCAGTCGTCACGTCAAACATTTGAATTTCCCCATCCCCAACTGACACAAGAAAGTGACTTCCACTTCCTCTTTGAAGAACATTACCTCACGTCATTCGTGTCTCAGCGAATTAGCAGTGATGATCTGTTCAATGATGGCATGAAGTTATGGGGGAAATAAAACGGGAGAACATCTCCTCACTTCCATAGAGTACTCAAGCAAAAAAAAAAGCAGCCAAACAGACAGTAGCCTGTTTTGCAAGTACAAGTAATTAATCATAGGCTGGAAGACCACCCATGAGGATACTCGTACACAAAAAAAAATTGCAGAATGTAAAACGGAGAAAAGCGCTCTATTCAACGATGATACCCTCCAATGTGTTGATCGAGTAATGAAATGGCTGCATTCGATATTCGAATATTCGATTTTGAAAAGGTCGAAGTTTGAAGTGTTCAAGAGAGAGAGGGAACCAAACACTATGTATTGGGCGAAAAAATGAGGATTGTGAAGCTTTGTGCTATCAGAATATTTGATTTTCCAGATGAAACTTCCATTTCTTAGTCGGATTAATCAGATTAATTTAATTTCATTCGGTCACTTCTCTAATACGCACTCATTTTCTACAACCGAATAATAAAATTCTTCACGTAAAGCAGGAAATGGTAGAGTACCACTATGCCCAAAATTGTTACTTTTTTGCAAAAACTACTGCTTTTGTGGGATTTTCCTGGATGCTAGGAAAGTCCAACAGATGTGACGGAAGTAAACCTTGAGTGAATTGCTATTCCAATTCATCGTAATAACGACAAATTTCAGGGAAGTGCTCATTCTCTGCGTGACGGATATTAAAGTTCTCTTTTCTAACAATTGAGAAAAATTACCAAAAAGCTACTGTCTCAGCGCTCAAAAACAGTAATAATAGCCTTTAAAGTACATCATTGTGCCGATTTTTCACACGGCCAAAATACTTTATTTCAGTAAGCAAAAAGTGCTTTGAGGGATTTGCAACTTATGCAACTTATGAACTCTATGTGACGTACACACACGTCTTACGCAAATTGAAAACAAAGAAAAAAAAACAAAAAGAACCGTTCCATTCTTTTGCCTAACTATGACTCATTACAGTGAATAGAACGTGAAGCCACGTACACCATCGTCACCCACCTTTGATCCAATGTCAAATTTTTGTTCCAGATTTGTTTTGACGCAGACTACCTTTTTCTCGGTTGGCCACACCACAGAGAATCTACCATGCCCACTATATAAAGCTCCCCGTTCGTGGCATCAGCATCGAAGAAAATGAAATTTCTTGCTGCACTTCTCATTTTCATCGCTTGTTTGGCTTCCCTTATCAGGTAAGACGGAGGTTTACTGCTCAAATTTTGTTTCCCTTACGATCTCAACATTATTAGCTCTGCAGAACTGAAGGTAAAATTCAATTACACATTCAAATCGCACACTTTCAGCTCTACACCTGTAAGGGTGAAGCGACAGTGGGGAGGATATCCGCCCTATGACTATGGTCCTTATCCAAACTACGGCTACGGTGATGGCTGGTATGGTTACGGTCCTAGACCATACTGGCGACGACGTCCTAAGATTGTTGAGAAGACGGTTATCTACAGACCCGGATAAAACTAGTGCTAAGGCAAAGACTTCGCATTACTTGTACACTTTGTAATTAATGAAAGGGAATAAATACGTATAAAATCAAGTTATTCCTCATACCAAAAGGCGCACCAGTGAAAGTGAAAATTGTGTTGTAACTTCTCAATAAGCTGGTAGTTTTTACATATCATCTTCCCGCTGAACAATCCATGAAGTGCTTCGAAAAGTCCAAATAAAATTTTCGATGTCAATCAATGCAGCTATGCAGGAGAACAAGGTAACAAAATTCCCAAATAGGGATAAGCCTTTAGCAGCGGATGTTTGTTTCTTCGCAGAAATTTATTAGCCCGTTGATGACCCTTTTTCGCGCGTTTCCACACTTCCTCAAATTGTGATTCATTTCTCGGCTCCGAAAATTTTGTAAAAACTCCAACATAGATGTTTATAATCGCGACGACTTGAAAGTGTTATCATGTTACCATTTAATACATTCGCGACAATGCAAGTTTTGCGTTTCGAGCCACTTCGAACCAGAGCGGATTTTTGTTTTATTTTCAAGGGGATAGCCTTAGAAGGGGTTATTTGGTGTGCTGGTTAAGAATATGAGGTCTGTTTTGCACGCGGAAGCTTTTCTGTAATGTTACGGTACTCATACTGTACAAACTGTAGAGAACCGTCTCTGGCCAAGCACTGCAAAGGGAGTTATTTCACGTGTTGATCACGAACCGCTGAGAACCAGGAAGAGTATCAATTGATTTCGAGAGCTCAACACGGATTTCTTCCGAGGAGATCTACAGCCACTGCACTGCTTTCTTCCATCCCACAATGGCTGGAAGCAATTGACAACAGAAAAAGGGTTTATGTAGCATTCATTGACTTTAGGAAGGCTTTCGATTCTGTCCCTCTGGGCAAGTTGTTTCAAAAGCTGAGTGATATTGGAATTTCTGGATGTCTTCTCCGCTTTCTTGTGAACTTCCTCTCAAACCGTAGTCAAATTGTTGTTGTCAATGGTGCTCTATCTGAACAGTATAGCACGTACAGCGGGGTTCCGCAGGGTACTTGCTTGGGGCCATTGATGTTCTTGCTATATATCAATGATCTGCCCAACCACCTCCCTGATGGCGTACATTGCTCGATGTTTGCTGACGATGTCAAGCTCTTTTGTGATAGTCAAGCCACTCTACTTCAATCCGGTCTCGATGCTGTCGCTGCATGGTCCAAATTATGGGGACTTACCATTTCACAGGAGAAAACCCTGGTGTTATGTCTGGGTAAACAGCCCACGCCTTCTTTCCATTTTTCTCTTGAAGGGCAAAGCATCTGTTTGAATAGCAATGTTAGAGATCTGGGCGTTTCGTACTCTAACACGATGTCGTACCATGAGTATATAACAAAGATTGTTGGACTAGCAAACAGTAGAGCAAACTACATTTTGAGAGCTTTTGCAACAAGGAAGATTCAGGTGTTGTTCCGTCTTTTCTGCACTATGGTTCGCCCACTTCTTGAATATTGCCCCATGATCTGGTCCCCTACAGCCCGCGGCTTAGTTCAGCAAATTGAGAAGGTTCAAGTAAAGTTCACCGAGAGAATTTTTGCCCGGTCTGGTGTTTTTCGCATGTCTTATAGAGAGAGGCTACGGCGCCTCAATGCTCAAACGCTAGAGCTCAGAAGAAGATTGATGGATTATGATTTCGTGTTCAAATGCGCTTGGAAACAAGTGGATTTGGAATTCAATCAACTTTTCACGAAATCAAATACCATTGGTATCACAAGAGGTCACAATTTTCGAATTTTACGCAAAAAGTCGTTCACTAGTCAGTACGATAATTCATTCGCTCAGAGAATTGTCTCGTTATGGAACAAACTCCCACGAGACATCATTTATTCGAGCTCTACTCGTTCGTTCCATAACAAAGTAGAGAAATATCTCCGCTTAAAAGGACACTTCTAGCGTTTTTTGTTATATTCTTCTTTGACTCTGGTGAGTATTCATCCTGCTTTCTGCCCACTTAATTTTAACTGGATTTGTCATTTCAGACGTGTTGACTAACAATACAAATTGTTCACCTCGGAGATCCCCACCCATCCCCGTTCATCAGAGTGAAGCTGGGCCTGGCAGGGTTGACGGACCTACTAAGCTGGTATCCGGAGCCCACTTTTTCCTGCAGTGTTTGGCGGCCACTGCTCTACATACAACTTCGGCTTGCAGTGCTGGGCGGCCACTGCTCTTCCTTGCCATGGCACCATCCCTACCCCAGTTTTCCCCCAATCAATCATGTGTGCTATCTATTATATCGGAACCTGTTTATCTCGTATTGTCCTGTTTTTTTTTAACTTGTACCGATAAACATTCATAATAATTGTCCGTTATGTGTTAAGAAAACCGCTGAGACCATCAAGGCTTAATAATCTCTCAAATTTACTCATGCGGAAGAAAGAAGCGGCTCATCGGTGAGCCTCGAGCTCGTCAATTATAGTTATGGGTTAGAATGGTAAATTGGGGATGCCCGCTGCCCTTTTGAAATCGGACTAGTGTAAATTTGTGGAGAGTTCACTGAAGAATGCACTTACCCACATTTTCTGTGCATGTTTTTCTTATGGGACAGTGTTAAAGGACAACCACCGACTTCGTACTTGTGATCGTTTCATAACCCAGACTCAGCACTATGGAACTACCACTCGTTTTTCTAGTGGAACTTTCCTGGATGGGAAGAAGGTCCAACAAATGTGACAGAAGCAAGATTTGAGTGAGCTGCTATTTCAAGTCACCGTGAAACTACACATTTCAAGGAAGCACTCATTCTCTGCGCGACAGATGTCGAAGTTCTCTTTTCTAACCACTGAAAAAACTTTAAAAAAGCTACTTTCTCAGCGCTTAAAACCTGTAGTAGTAGTTGGCTAAATGGATCAACCCTTTTTCACGAGCAGTTTCGAAGTGATTTGTGGAAACTTCAACTCACAGCCCCATGAGACGTAGACACAGTAGCGGCCAGTAAGTTAAGTAAGTAAGTGATCAGCGAATATGTTACCAATATAGTTTTTTTGCTATTGTTTCAGCTCTGCGCTGGGCTATCCCAGCAAAATTTAGTTATTTATTGAGGCTACGTTAGTGGTTCCTTGAAGGCAGCACCCACGGGAAAATTCGTTGCGAACGTTCTGAAAGGCTTGAAAAACCCTGGACTCGGGGAACACTTCCGCAGTAGAAGCTGCACTAGAAGCGTCCTTTTCTCTACTTACAAGAAGATTACCTAGGACCAGCCGTATTTGTTTCTCAGCTGATTGGACGCGATTTCGCGGTTGCATTCGGCTGAATCAGAGCACCGAAATTTTTGAGGCGCGGGAAGGATTAACTGTCAGCTGATCTATCCGCCAAACCACAGCACTACTAAAGGCAATTCCCTCAGTATGCTCCAGAATCATACCATGCTCACTCATTCTCCCATTTCTCTAATTTTCGGTGAAGAAGATTGCGAATCTTCTTTCATCAGAAATCTAGGATAATCATTGTTGTTTGCCTACTATAAAAGCTAGTTAATGTTGCATCCTTAATTTTTTTTATTGTATCATCCCTGTCAGCAAATTTCATGATGTTTTGATTCTGAAGTGAAGTCTTTGTTAACTAATACTGATTTTCCAATGATTATTTCTTCTGCTACCTTGTGCGAATGCTGCAAAATAAAAAATATTACAAATAACACTTAATAAACGGATTTTTCAAAATGTTCACAATTCAGTTTTCATGCAAGCTTCAAACCAGTGATCGCGAAAGTGGCGCTGTGCCGCAGGTTAACCTAACCTAGATAATTCGTCTCTATCTCTGTGGGTTCAAGTAGTTCAAAGTGAGGAGCCTATTGTTTGGTAACCTCTCATCAAACTAGCCCTGAAATACGAGTCAATTTGGCCACGATCGGGACTGCTCCCAGGAATTTCATACTTTATTCAGGAGGACAAAAACACATGGGTGTCAAAGGAAGTCAGCGTCAATTTCTCCCATGCTGTCTTGCTGGAAGATTGTAATAAAGTTATTTTGTTTCTACGGACCTCAATCTGAACCAACAAATCGTCTCGCTAGAAGTCAACGTCAGATGAATATCACTTTCAAGCAACCAGCAATACTTTTCAGCCACCCTCTACATACATGCATCATGGAAAGGCACATAGACAACGAAAGGAAAAAACCGCCTAGTTTTGTTACCTGATAAATGATCTCTTTCGCGGATAGAAAGTGAAGCCGCGCATGCCATGGACATTCACTTCTGATTGAAAATCACATTTATGTTCCAGTTTTGTTTTGACGACGACGATCTTTTTCTTAGTTGACCAAACCACAAGGAGTGTACCATGCCCACTATATAAGGTTACCCTTTCGAGACATCAGCATCGTTGAAAATGAAATTTCTCGCTGCAGTTCTCGTTTTCATCGTTTGTTTGGCCTCCCTTGTAAGGTAAGGCTGCTGCTCACTGCGCTATTTCCATGTTTACTCCTCCCATATCAGCCTTGTTATCCTAACAGGTGGTAAAATTCAATTACACATCTAAATCGCAGTCTTTCAGCTCTACTCCTGTAAGGGTGAAGAGACAATGGGGAGGATATCCGCCCTATAACTATGGTCCCTATCCGAACTACGGTTACGGTGGCGGCTGGTATGGTTCCGGTTATTATAACCCATACTGGCGACGACGCCCTACTGTAGTTGAGAAGACGGTTATCTACAGACCCGGATAAAACTAGTGGCTACGACAAAGACTTCACATTGCTTGTACACTTTGTAATAAATAGAAAAGAATAAACATAAATAAAATCAAGTTGTTTCTCTTTGCATTCAAAAAGGCTCGCTGGAAGACGTGCATCAGCGAAATTTAGGAACTGTACTGTTATTTTCTATAACATAGTTTCTATCACTTGGTCTGTACCGGAGAATTCACAGGGCGCTGACAGAAGTTCAGATGAAGTTCTCGACGCCTATCAACGTAGGTATACGAGTGGACAAATTAACAAATTTCTCAAATAGTAACAGGTCATTCAGTAGCAAATATCCGCCATTGACTTCACCAGAGATTAAACACTGGCCTGTTGTGTCCTACAGGACTTCTCCTTCAGCACTGCCTACACGAAGAAGTGTAGCTTTTTAAGTGCAAACCACTTGAAGGCTAGGATGAAGTCAGCCAAGTGGGCAAGGCAACAATTCTAGATGGTTTTTTGTTTCGATGCCCAGGCGCTTTATCTACTTAAAGAATTTGCTGGCTGCTCCCACAGTGACTGATAACCCATAGAAGCAGCCGATTCTTTGAAATATCCTGGAACGTTCCTGCCAATTTTCGTGTCAGTTTCCATGACGTTGTGGAAGGTTTCGTTTGTTGCCGAAGCTTGATTGAGGGCTCTACGGGATGATCCGAGAGATTACATCAGATTCATCACAGCATCGTCCATGTAAATTTTCCAAGTACCTTGGAGTCGTCGGTATTTTAGACCAAGTTCACCGTGAATTGTTTTACGTCTTTGAAGACCACCCTGAGGTGGACGTAGCGATTGGCTTGCTGAGGGGCTGGGGGCATATCTCTAGCCCTTGAGGGCCGTTATCCGCGCCAGAGTAGTGAAAAAGCTCAACCTATGCTATTTCTTCAGAGGCTGCTAAATTTTTTGAAGCGTTTATTGGAGAATGTGCTTGAACTCATTATCTGTTCGTTGTCTTCTTATGGGGCAGAGTTCTTCAAGGGCCTTCCTCTAGAACCGAAGTAGTACTTGTGACCGCTCCATAGCCCAGATACAGCACTTTGTACGAGCTACCCTTCGTTCTCTTTGTTGGAAGTTTTATTAGTGGGAAGAAAGTCCAATAACTGCGACGAAGCCAAAATTTGCGTGAGTCACTGTTCAACAAGGTGCGGTGAAATCTTCCAAAAAAGCACCCACTTTCTGCAAGGAAGACGTCGAACAGACATTGAAACAAATTCTGGATGATTTTCAGATTGAGATGGTGTGATTTCCCTCTCTAGAACAGACTTCGTTGCACGCAAAAATGAACGTATCCGATTCAATACTCTAGTACCAGAGTGAAAGGGTGGACTATAAGTTGTAGTACAACGTTTGCTCATTTATTTCCCTGCCAGGAACCTTTGCGTCCTTCCGTTCTTTTTTTCCTGCTAATCAAAGAAAGGTTCAAAGTGTCTTTCTGTTGAAAACGGGTTTTCCAGAGTGTATCGCATCGGAGCAGTTGGCCACGAAACAGATTTTTGAGAAAAGCGGATTGCTGTGGCAATTTTCCTGCAAAATTCACCACATTTCGTAAAAGAATTTTACGTCAGATGTTTCTTGAAGCGCAAGAAGTGCTCTTTGCGAGGATATCCTGGGTTTTTCACTATGGATTATAAGAATGATGGGAGCAAAGAAAAAACAACGGTTACTTCATGCTTCCAGTGATGACCATTTTTTGCCGAATTTCCTTTCGGGACTTTTCTTGCAGCGGGACGGAGCACAAAAAAGGAGTGGACGTGATTCGAAACAAGGATAAAAACACTACAAATTTTGATACAATTCCATGAATAGGCTCGGATATAGGACAACTGTGCTCCATGAAACCTATGGTCTTTCGAGTCTCTGTCCATGAAACCTAGTTCTTTCGAGTCTCTCTCTCTCTCTCTCTCTCTCTCTCTCTCTCTCTCTCTCTCTCTCTCTCTCTTAAGAGTTTCAGAGTTCTCATCTGTTATCATAGCCGAGGAATTCCTGGTGAACATTGCGAGGCAATATAATTCAACTAATATCCAGAGGCATCTCTACCATTCATGGTTTTTTTTCAATCATCTGGGGTGGTAGTAATTTGGTCGAGACCGCGAGGTAACCGTGAGGTAACCGTCCCAGGCTACCTCGAGGTCGGCTCGAGGTCAATTTTCCAAAAACCTACTGTAAAACAACTGAGACCTCGAGGTAACCGACCGATCACCTTGAGGTTTCACTCCGGTCTCGACCTCGCGGTAACCGAGCCGAGACCGTGATCTATTTTCTAATCACACATATTTGTGAAAATAGTATCATGAGGCAAGAGACACAGATCGGTTACGAAGAAGTACCCCTAAGTACTTTTTCATTCTGACCGGCAAGTCGTGAGGTCTAAGGAGGCCCTAGTGGTTTGGTTTCTTATATTTGGAGATTTCTTTGGATATTTTTCGTAGCAATTAATGCGGGCATCGTAAAGGCTCTTAATTATAGGGCCGAACAGTAAGGTATTCGATAAGTGGAAGAGAGTTAGGAATCTTTTAGGAACAGAATTGGCGAAAAAGAACCCCCCATTGGACCTTTCGCTCCAAGCTTCCTCATCATAGCTGAAGTTTGAAAGTTCTAGTTTCGCAAAACAGTGTAGGTACTCTCTAGGGAAGAACACTCTTACTG
>JARK01001364.1:962259-999207 GCA_000688135.1 Ancylostoma ceylanicum | reverse complement strand
CTCTTATGTGGGAACAGAGTTTTGTATCCTTGTGAGGAGAAACCAGATGTGCCAGAATTGGAAAAGAGTGTTGGATTTGGTTCGGCTCGAATTCACGGATTGTTAGAATTTACAATTTACAGATCGATTTAGAGTTGAAATTATACTACAAATCTAAATCACATACTTTCAGCTCTACTCCAGTAAGAACAAAACGACAATGGGGGATGATGCCGCCGCCGAATGACTTTGGTCCTTCACCTTACTATGGCTACGGTGGCGGCTACTATGGAGACAACTACTATGGTTATGGTCCTTACAGACCCTACTGGCGACGACGACGCCCAACTGTAATTGAGAAGACGGTTATCTACAGAAACGGATGAAATGGATGATCCTAATGCCAAGACAACGGCGTTCGCTTATTTGTACACTTTGTAATTAGTCAAAATAAATAAATAAATGTAAAATCTAGTCATTTCTCACTCGAAAAGGGAGACGTGCACTGGCGGAATTCAAAACTGTAGGTTATTCGTCAACACGTTGCAATGCAACGTTTTCTCTACCGAACTCCTAAAAACAAGGAAGTACAGAGCCGGCGATGTGCATCAAACAGCACAACTGTCAAAAGAAATCTGCCGTTATGAATAGACGCAGCGATGTATGAGTTTCTAGATTGACCATCAAGTATTTTTGTAATTGTTTCCTTGCCGTTTTGACATATCTCCCATGCAAATGTCAATCCAAATGACAAAGAGCCTGCTTCCAGTCAGTTACAGTTCCTCCAAGTCAGGAATGTTACTTTGACCATAATAAATTACAGATGAAAGCGAAAGTCGTAGGGTCACCAAACTTCAGAAATGAAGGAGAAAATTGTAAGCAAACCAGATACCTTCTAAGTAGTGACCCTTAATACTTATCACCTTAATTTTCCACTCTTAGTTTCTGAGTTTACTGCACATAGCAGGCTGTCAAAATCCATCACACCAGCAACTGTAGATAAATTCTTCAATGTGGATTTGGCAGGCGGCTGATGAAAGCGGACAGAATTGAAGGGAGGTTTGATGCAGCTCACCTATTTCAAAACGGAGCCCAACGCCAAAAATTCGTAGCCTACGTCGACACCTTGTGGAACAATCCTGAGCCTGTGGTACCCTTAGTCCGAGTAAAGAGATCTTCTCGGATATGCTGACACGTACGAATTTTTTCAAATTTTCGAAATTCCCAAGAAAGTGCATGAATAAAGGGATGAAAATGTACGAAAGAGAGGATGTTATAGTGTAAGCTTTAGTCTGACTAATATGGAAGGCATACTATTAGAAGTACTAGAATATGAAGCTAACAAGGTGTTGTTCATGATTCCCACGTATGTATATGCATGTCAAAGTAAGAAAAATCACTCTTGTAATCACTATTGTACGCTGAAGACACTATTGAAAGCAGGAATAACCTCAATTCAATCAGGACAAGTGATTTTTATAAGAAAGGTGTGACGAAAAGCAATCTTTAATTGAGAACACCATGGAGGCTTCTCTATGACAATGCGACAGTCAATCACTATTTGAAATCCCCAACATCCCCGTGTTCATATTGCTAGGAGGTGCTATGGGAGAAAACCACTGAAATTCAAGGCGAGAATCTACAATACTGCTCATAGGAAGTCGAAAACCAACGGTCGCTCCGCAGAGTCATCGTCGTTCTTCTTCACTCTGCCATGATTTCATTAGAATTGTCCCATTCAAAACGATTTGGTCACCGTGCAAATTATTTTCGGGGTTTTTTCGGTCGACCTACTGAATATCGAGGTAAACTTTCCGCTTACTGGTTTCTCCTAAGTAATCGATATATCGATCGTTGGTCCGTAATGGATGGGGTCAGTAGTGGTGAAAAAAAAACGCAACGAGCTGGAGCTCAGGCTCAAATTCGATTAATTCTGTTGAATTGAGGCAAAACCTCCTGAAAGCAAGCATCTTGGAGCAGAACTAGGGGAGAACCACGCTATAGACATTCAATGTTTGATGGAGTTATTGTTAGAGTTGGCGGTGACTCCGCGGAGCGACCGTTCGTGTTCAACATCTCGTGAGAAGTATTGTAGATCCTCGACTTCAGCTTAGCAGTGTCTGCCCAAGGGACATCCTCTGGATAATTGAACAATGAGAGGTGAGGAATTTCAAATAAGGATTGGTTACACATTGTCATAGAGAAGCGTTCATGGTGTTTTCGATTATGAATTGCGCGTTCGATGTTCGGAGTAACAACAATCCTTGCGTAGATGCATGAGGCTCGGCTACGTTGGTACGGTCACATGTTGAGGAGTTACAACAGTTAATTGCTAAATTAGTTTAGTATAAAGTAGACCAACAGAAAGTGCGAAAACTCGATGTACAGCAAGAACCAAAGATGTTAAGCGGTTATGACCGAAGGAAATGGCGCAACTACAAGAGAAGCGGTGACCCAAAATCTTGAGAAATCAAACGGGAAAAAAAGAGCCGTTACACAGAAAGAAGTGATGGGCAAAAGTACGCAAGATGATTTCTTCTACGCCAGCACTATACACCTCTGCTTCAATGTCTCAACTTTATGTTCCAGTTTTACTGTTTTTTCCACCATCTTTTCTCACCCATCACTCAATGATTGTGAAGGCTGGTAAAACTGCGAAAACTCCAAGGAGTGTATCGAGCCTATATAAGGCTCTTCGTTCGCGCCATCCCCATCGAAAACAATGAAACTTCTTGGTGCACTTCTCGTCCTCATCGCTTGTTTGGTCTCGCTAGTCAGGTAAGGTAACTATTCAGACCAGGGGATCAGTCAACTCTAAATTCAGGGCATTTTACCAACAGCTGAGACTTCCCATATTTCTTTAGCCTTGCTAACTTAATGAATCAACACTGATATTATACTATTATATAACTCTAAACTACAACGAATTTCAGCTCCAGCCCTGTCAGGGAGAAGAGACAGTGGGGGACAGTGCCAGCACCTCCACCATATAGTTATGGCGGTTCACCGTTCTTTGACTACGGTAACTTTGGCCCTGGAGGCTATTACGGTCCTTACAGACCCTACTGGCGACGACGACCCACTGTAATTGAGAAAACGGTTATCTACAGGAACGGATAAAACCATATGGATATAACGCTACGAGAATGACGTTATTTTTTATGTACAATTTGTAATTATTAGAAGAAGGAATAAACAGATTCAAAGTCAAGTTGATTGCAACTTAAGGAGGTTTACAAGGAAATGAGGTCTAGAACCGTACGCCAATACCCCAATATGCAGTGATTTAGATCCTTACTTTACTGCATACAATCCACAATGGGCAAACAGGCAAACAAATTTTTTTTCCAAATTTTTAGCAATAAATTTCTTCACAATGCACGCCTGCTTTGTTCTATTAATCCATCGAGAAAAAAGAACAGATCAAAATGAAAACAGCTGTTGAGATAATGGCATCTTTGAAAATCCTTAAAGGTAATCCTCGAAATTGTGCAGTCAGAAGAAAAAAAAACCCAGAAAACAAGGAGATGTATTTTCTTGTGTTTGTAAAATATGGTGACAATCATTGGTGAGAATGTTTTACGCAAACGTTTCCTGCGCTTCTTTAAGAAATTCTTGATTTTTGTCATTGCAGTAGTTGCGAGGCTGCACTAAACATAGCCTAACAGTATCAAACGCATAAAAACATTACGCTATAACTAGTAAGAAGCGCCAAAAAAAAGGAGAAGAGCTGGGTGATGTCTCCGCATAAGTTTTGGTCCCGTCCTTTCGGAAATTACTGCAGAAGTAAATAAAGTGATCCTGGGTTAGAGCCTCGATTTCTGACTTCGTCGCAGCCATTACTCGTACTGACAAGTCCAAGTCTTGCTAACCGAGTTGTCCTTTGGATTTACGTAGCACTATGCAAATTCTAGACTAGGGAAACTAGGACCTTATTTGAGTTAGAATACAAGCCCTCGTGCTGGGGTTCCAGGAAATATTTGGAATGATGCTTATCTAACAAGTCAACGGATACGTGTGACACAACCACCAAAGGCCTCGAAAACTGCTTCAGGAACATCGGGAAAATATGCAGGATCCGAAGGTGGTTTTTGAAAAGGATTTCGAGCAGCCACTGAACTCTTGCATGTCTCGACTAGGTTTGATAATTTTTTCCTGTTGCATCTTTAGAATTCTTACTTGAAACTTCACAGAAGTAAATGTTCAAAAAATCATGTCTGATCCAGATGAAATTTTGTTTTCACCAACGAAAGAAGGTCCCAAGGACCTCAGCAACGAAAGTGAAAAAAACTTCTCATTAAAAAGAAGAAGAAAACAACTTTACACGCTCTAAGAAGATGATTCGTGATGACCTCGAAAAACTGATGACCATTGATCAGTTTAAAAGAAAAAAAAAACTTAAGCGTGTAAACAATCACATTACTGCCACGCCACGACTTTAGAAAAAAAATTGATAGGCGACCACCCAACTTTAAAAGATGTGCAGAAAGGAGGTATTTACCATCTGACCATGGATTCACTGCTTCTCAACATTTTCAATAGCTGCGTATAACGATGCTGGTTTTTAGTAAATTCATTTCCTTGTTCGCTCAAACTAGTGTGGGAATACACAGTCTGTTCTATGAAAGCAGAAACGATAGAATTTCCACGGTGATAATGTCCAGATATATGCTTAAGAGCTGTTGCGTACGGGAGTTATATGCCTAAGCTCTTGCGCATTACATCTCAGGATATGCGTGAGGCGGTTATGAGTGGAATTCTCCCAAGAGCTTTATTTTACCTCATAAATCTCGTAGGACTTCTCACAAAAAAAAAACTTCTCATTGAAACGAGACATATGAATGAACTATTGAACAAGATAAATACGATAATTCAAGGACGATTCAAGAAGCAATAAGTTGCAATACGATAAACTTGCCAAATATGGGGGGAAAATTACGTATTCCACTTACTACAAGTAAAAGTTGAAACGCAAGAGGATAATTCTTTCCATCTACAACAACTCGATTTACACAACTGTAGAATATAGAAGTTTTCTTAGGTTTAGCTATATGTTTTAAAAGGAGAAACCGTCTAACCCTTTTTTTCTGTTTTTCTCTAGAACCAAAAAAAAAAAGAAAAAAAGAATTTTTGGTAGTTTTGGAATGATCCTAATGTTAATCACATTATTCCAAGAAGAGATGAAATAGTATTTTCTTCAATGAAGGTGTCCAACCATATAATTCATTTATAGAATGGGTAGCTAGTGTGTATTGAGTAGTGCCAGTTTGCCACTTCAAGTACTTCCTCATAGTTAAAAATCGAGAGAAAGGGATTCAAATATGATACCGTACTGGCTTCTGAGCACATTTCGAAGGAATAGGAACATGTTTAGGCTGTTCCCAAATAGTCATGGCCGAGTGGGTTTGCCTTCGAGAGAACCGTACTCCTACCAAGAACCAAAAGAGCTTCTAACAATTACGTAAATAAAAAACTGCTGCTAGAAATGAAACAGTGCATCTACCAGGAAATAAGTTAGACGAGGTACGTACGTAACCTTAGGAGGGAAACAGATACATCGACAAAACTATGATTTTTCTCTTCGAGGTTTTTCACCACAATTCCGCCAATCTACCTTTTGTGTAACGCTTAACAGACTACCAACCTCAATCCAACTCTTTTCGAACTCCTTTTTAAATACACTTGACTGAAATCCTGGAAAATTATGAAAAAGAGGGACGAAAAAGATAGCTCGTTGCACAAATTTTCATACTTGTATTTTTATCTGTACGGGGGGCAAGAGCAATAATCTCAAATGTGCCGTACAAGGACCAGATTATCCTAGCAGAGTAAAGACAGTCCTATGTAGAGGAAGTTAATCATAGCAGAGCTGAAGCACCGTGAGTAACACCGTGAGTTAGTAGTTCTGCCAGTATAATGTTAACTTCTGTAAACCTAGCAAAATACATTGATAAAATATGATACAGGACTCAAAAGGTAAAAAAAATCGAAAAGTAACATTATTTCTAACTATTTACTTTATTCCTTATGTAACCAATATTGGCTATTCGTTATACGTCAGATTTCTTTTCTATTATTTCTTATTTCTCATATTTCTGCCACCTAATTTTTTAAAGTTTACTGGGTTTCAGGGTATGTCCTTGTTTTTTTTTCGAATCAATTTCTTAGTTTTCTCTTTCGCTGCTCAAGTTTGCTTGAATGACGCACCAGTGAGTGAAATCAAATAAATAAATAATTAAATAAATAGGCATACTATCGCTAGTACTGACGCGAGCACCTCAGACATGTGGATATTTCACTAGTAAAATTATATATTGCCTTATTAAGGTAATCTTCTTAGAATGAAATAGATCCTATTTTGTTTGAATGTCAAATTAATTTCATCACGTTTAATCATGGCTCAAAATGATATAGATTTTGTTCTGTTATTTATTAGTTCAGATAGAATATTTACTTCTGCTGTGAAAGGGTTTACTTACAACTAATTTCTTAATTCTAATTTAAAAATGTAATTCTAAAGAAGTTAAGGTCGTTGGAAGGAGAAATTACTAGTAGTTCCCAATACATATTCACCAGTTTCAAATCATTGGAAGATCGGAACAAATTTCTCAAACCACTCGTGGCGAAATTTCCCATCCGCCGAACAAGAGTTGACCATGTCAGGAATCTCATTGTCTCATGTCATGATGCGATCAGTTCAGCGCAAATCGCACCGACCCGAATGGGTGGCAGCACAATGCCGTCACTGATTTCACGGTCACCTAGGTAAAGAGGAAGAATCACATATGAAAATCAAAGCCGATCGGCCGGTTCTTTCTCTGGCAACGACCTTCCGCGGGTCACGCTCGCCAAACATCGTACCTATACTCATTATATAAAAGCGGCTACTACCAGCTAGCTATCAGTTTGAACCCACAGCAAACTGAAGCACTATGAGGCATACACAAGTGCTCGCTCTGATGTTCGCCCTCTTCGCCATCGTGGCCGCCTTACCGTAAGTCTTTTGCACTTCTACCACCATATCTCGTACAGTACTTGATAGTGAATTCTGGACGTCAATTATTTGCCAGATACCAGGCTCTCCTCTTTCAGGCTCGAGAACTCACGAGTTAAAAGACAATGGGGCATGCCATGGGGAGGTGGTTACGGCATGGGAATGCACGGCTATGGCCCATACCCAGGATATGGAGGCGGCTATGGAGGCGGCTATGGAGGCGGTTGGGGATGGCGACGACCATACGTCCACAGAACTGTCGTCGTCCACCACTACAACAGCCCATGGCGATCGTAAAGAGCCTAGACCTCACATCATCCTCATTCTACCTCATCTCATATGCTACTGACCATGCTCGGCAATTCCGACATATTGTACTCGCTTTCATATGTATATATCTTCCCAGACAATGAAAACTTCTCAATTTTTTCCTCTCTACGGCACACAGACGCTTATGGCGACTCTCCTTTCTTTACACAAATACCACGTCTCGACGAAAGATTGTCCATCAAATAATCAAGGTCATCTCGCTACGCTACGAGAAAAAAAAACAAAGGAACAACAAGAGCCAGACGGAAAACACCTCCACGTAACTAACCTCAACCTGGATGTCCTTGAACGTGTGCATAAAGGTGCGCTTGGGTTTTTGTGGAGGATGTGAAGCCCTAAAAAGCGTACGCGTTCAATTCTCTGGGAAAACTATCCGGAATCATTCAATGGATTTGAGCCTTACTGTGGTAAAGACGTGGTAGATGTTGGCCTAACTCGTCGAAGAGTGGACGATTTGACCTGAAAAATAGGGTTATCACAAAATTCGCTGATTTTTCACAAGCTAGTGTAGACATGAAGGAAAATTTCGGCCAGACTGACAATAAAAGCATGACGGAAAGTTGTGTTGTGATTTCAGTCGCACAGAGATTTGCATAAATTTTCAAACTAGTTGATGAATTTAGTACTGTGAGTCACAACGTCACCGGTTACTCATGCCACAAACGTACAAGCAAACGTAGAATATTGGAATGGACGGGAAACTTACAAAAACGAAAAAAATCCTACTATTGGGTTGGGCAATAAGTTCGTGCGGTTTTTTTCACCTCAAATTCTTACTGGGAGCTAAGCTGTGTTTGAGTACGTGTCAGTAACCATTTCGTAGCTATTGGTTCACTCTTCCCAAATATTCTGACTGATTTCCTCAGTTCTCGCCACACCTCATTTTCTATCGCCTGGAGTGTGAGGCACCATTTTGACTAGTACGACAACCTCCGACCACTCATACT
Organism: Ancylostoma ceylanicum; assembly: GCA_000688135.1. Lineage (NCBI taxonomy): Eukaryota > Metazoa > Nematoda > Chromadorea > Rhabditida > Ancylostomatidae > Ancylostoma > Ancylostoma ceylanicum. The sequence continues at coordinate 990,957 of JARK01001364.1, read as the reverse complement.
GTTTGACTTCTATCCTGGATCGAATGCAACTCAAAACACAACAGATATCAAAGACAACTAAAGAGAACCCACTACTGTTCAAAAGGCGGCGCAAAAATGGATGCCTGCCTCAGAGAAGTTAATTTTAGCCCAGAGGTTGACTCCCTTCCAAAAGTGGAGTTTGAAGAGCCGCGAGACGTTTACGCGCCAGGTTTTTCCCCAGATGTAAAGAAGAGCCACTAAGAAAGGTAAATTCTAGCAATAACTGAGTTCAACTGATTCAGTTTGCAAAAAAACTTCGAAGGGCTCAGTAGGAGGTGGCCCCTAACATCGAGAAGCGCGTCTCCTCTGGACAAATTCCACTTAAACGGAATCCGACATTCTAGAATAAAGGGTATTTTTACTCATACAACGTCTGAAGCCTGAAGCAGTTCCTAACCACTTATTTTGGTTACTTTCTTGGGCAATTTCTAGAGCTCCATCGAGAAGTTGCAGTTGGGAGTCCCAAATTGGGTCATCCCAAACAATGTGGCTTTTCATGGAAAGGAAACCGGGGAGCTGCTCCATCTCTGATAGCATTAATAGCGGAGGAAAGGGGCTACATAAATGACTTGTTGTGATTCATGTTGCTCGTGGAAAGCAGTACTTCTAGCGCCCCTAAAAAACCGCACGAACTTATTGCCCAACCCAATAGATTTGGGGTAATGCCCTGACAAGCTTAGCCCAGGTCCAAAATGGAGGAAGAAAAGGAACAAAATAAAGCCAAAATAGAGAAGTCTGTACTGGATATTCAATCTTAACACAGATATAAACAGATGATAAAGTATGTATTAATAATTAGTGAAACATTTTGCAGAGGTTGTTTCATACTCAAACGTAGTGACATATGTCAATGTCAGAGTATGTACCACCAGTTTCACAGTTTGGGTTTTTCTTTTACAGAACTTACTTCAGCTGATGCAGTCAACTTACTTTACTCAACTTACTTCTTTTATAGCTATCGCAAAAAATAGCTGCTAAGAAGAAAGTCTCAACGCAGATCCTCACAAGAATCCGGAAAAACCATCGTCGAAAAATTCATGAAAGGTTGAAAATCCGCCTTCAAACCCCATCGAAAAAGTAAAAGTTCGACTTAAGGTGAAAATCTGCCTTTAAACAGTGTCGTTTCGTATGGGTAAGAGCTTGAGAATTACCTCAGAAAGAGGTGGCATAGCCAACTTCTCTGGCTGACTAACACGGAAAATTTGGTTATGTAGCGGGATTCACAAATGTTGTGAGGACAGTTCTCATTCTCTCATTTCCTCAAGGACATGAGTTGTCTAGGACGTGCAGATATCTATTTTTTATCTATTTTTTTATTATTAATGAGATTGACACACCTGGACTAACAGGAGTGGTGAGAGAAGTCAGTAAAATCCAACATATGTTGGAACTCGCTCATTCTAGATAAGCCGTAGGCAAGGTGCCTTCTTGAGATCGTTCGACAACATAGCCACTGTTCTACATAATAACAACCATCTTATTATTAATGCCAATTCGTGTTACTACATAGTAGCGCTTTCTGTTACTATTTCTGGTAAGAAACTTCAACCACTTACCCAAAAACAAAACTAAGCACTATGTCACCCTTACAAGAAAAGCAACACTTAAAGGGGATTTTCTAAAAAAAGTTTTGCATCTATATACTTTGCAATTCCTGAGAATCAATTGATTCTCACCTTGGCAGCATTTCCCATCCAATTCCGGCTCTCAAATTCGTTCGAAACCCACTCCATCTACTACTGCCCACCTCCCACATTACCCATCCATGCAGGTATGACTGGCCTTTGTCGTTTTTTCTTGCCTGTCGTGTTTATATTGACCTTTGGGATCGTGGTTTCATGTCCAGTGTTTCGTAAACATCCAGATTTGCGATTTACAACAAAAACCCGCCCTTTTCATGTGGCCAAAGCAAACATCGCATTTTTTTGGAAGCGAAATTCAAATAGATCCAGAATATTTAATATTGGTGAGATTAGCAGTTTTTCTATGAAGTAAAACATGTTTTTAAATAAAGTTTAGAGAAGCTCAGTTTACTAGCGTGATTCTCTAAAGCAGATTAATCACCATAGTGGCACCATAGTGGAGACGAAATTCAATGATAAAACCAAATTCTGAAAAGTTTGAAATCAAATTAGAAAGCGAAGTGGCAACGTAAACACCTATTCTTATGGTATATTTCTTCCATTGGTCAATCTTTGCTGGAGGAACAAATACGCCTGTTTCATTGAATAAATAAGTAAATAAATAAATAAATAAATAAATAAATAAATAAATAAATAAATAAATAAATAAACAAATAAATAAATAAATAAATCATAAATCATGCTCTTGGACTGATGCCTGCATGATCATCGGAGTCGTGTTTCCAAAAGTCTCGAAATATCTATAAATAAATGTTCTTCGTGATTTTCTACTTGATTATGCTCCTACTTCCTCCACTTTTTCAGGCACTTTTAGCTACTTTCGGTACTACAATCTTGTCAACTCATTCTAACTGAATAAGTCTCCTAATATTTCTCCTATCTAGTAGACTGGTCCGTAAGTCTTGTATCAAATTTTACACTTTTTAAACCACTTGACATTATTGCTCATGGATGAAACCTGTTTATTGTTCTTGGATGGAACCTGGTTTGCATACGTACTTTCATGGTTGAGAAGTAGTAGAACAACTTACATACCTTATTCTATTTTCAAGGAATTTCATTTCAAGGCCAAGAAATTCTGTATCGAAAAATAAATGATGATACAAAACTTTCAGACCATCCTAATATTTAACAATATTGTGTCGTGCAACAAATTCTTGCCTAAAAATGTAGCTCAGGCCGCTATATTTGCCCAAAACTCATGCAATTTTGCCTAGTTTTACATTTTTCCTTGTTTTCCTTCATTTCTGCGCCTTATATGGTCACCCTCTGAAATTTCGCGACAAGAGTCAACCGAAAATTAGAAATTAGCGCACGGTAAATGGTGTTTCACTGTGAAATTGATGAAATCTCGTTCTCTAAGTAATCCCTGAGATTTTATCCAGTGAAAGGCTTTTTCGGAGCAACCCAATATGTATGTATGTTTATATGATGCCTCAGAAGTACAGCAATTTAACTGTCTATATTTTTACCCATGTTTTTACTCTACCTATTTTTACCTCTCGCCCACTCCCACCTTCAGCCAAAGTAATACCAAAACGGTTATCCAAACATCCCATCGTTCTCTACAACACGTATCGAAACTAAAAAAAGCAAATCGTTTGCGCGACAATCAATAACGCAACCATCCATTGTGTCCGTCAAATCCTCAACCTCGTTCTTGTACGGCGACCGAGCGGATCAGCCGACACACAACACAACACCAGACGTCTCACCTCTTCTTTGCATAGGTGCTCAAAAAACGTCATCCGTTCCCGTACGATGTGATGCGGGTCTGTCGGATACATGATCTGCAATATTTCCTGACTGAGAAGGAATTGAGTCAGGATTCACATGTTAGGACACGTCAAGACTCGAAAGAAAAACATTTTCAAAAAATGAATAACTGTGGAGGTTTGAAAAAAAAAAAGAAACAGAGCAAGCACAGGAAATTAAGGCAACGAATTTACCACGAAGAAGTTCGACTTAATCGAGAAATATTCAAACAAGTGCAAAAAAACATCGCAAAAATATCGTGATTCGAGTAAGTAGTACATGTTTACTTACTTACTCAGTACCTGTTTCGACTCATAGCACAGTGATGGCTTCCAGAAAAAAAACTCATCTCCAGCGCGGAACACGAGGAAGGATAATTGATGCATGGTAAAAATTTTTGACTAAATTTTCATTGAGCCTTTCTGCAATGACCTCCAAAAAAAATTTGCCACACGCAAAAAACGCTTAACTGCATAGTTTTACAACCTAGTAACAATCCTTGTTCCTGAATCCTATTCGATACGTCCATAAAAACATTTTGTAACCGATATAAACGACAAAAAACATTTTGAAAAAAAAACATAACACAAACGTAAACGACACAAATACAAGGCGACATTTATTGTCGGAATACCATGCATAGAATTTTTGAGTAGGAAGTAAAGTTATTCTCGAAGGATCCTCGGAATTTTTTTGCTGTCAGGGTCGAAATAAAAACAATGCCGAATACTGCTCAAAACTTCTTCGTAGTCCACGTTCTTTTGCATGGATTTATTATACTTCATTGTTCCATTGTTTATGGCACATAGTATTATAAGGAAAGTCCAAGCGCAGTGAAGTGAACGAATAATTTAGCATTATATCTGAAACGAACAGCAGTTTTGTTCTTTCTTGTAAATTTTTTATGGGTGTGTATCCTTGTGAGGGAAGAAGGGGCGTAGCCAGGCGACTCTTATTGGCGTATTCGGGCCGCCGGTCACGCCCGCTTGTTTGAACTTGAAGAGCTTCAATCCCGTAACATATTATGTATATGTGCTTAACGCCGTACGAGTTCAAACAGATAGGCGTGACGGGCGGCTCGAACGTGCCAATCAGAGTCGCCTGGTTACACCCCTTTTCCCTCACGATGATACAAACTCAACTTTTATCGATGTCGCATAGGTTCTTGGTTGGAAAAACGGTAATTTCTAATGTCCTAGGTTTTCAGTATACTGGAGAGAAGGAACATACAACACATCGAAGGGTAATCTCATGAATTCTCCAACAGTACATATATTAAATATTTTGGTTCCTAAATTTGCTCATGAATGTCCTATTCCAGGCATAATTGAGAAATACGTATGTATCAATTCTTTCAGACCTTTCTGTCCTCAGGTTGAACGAGACAATTTTTCCACATATCAAATAACAATATCAATAAATATCAGTATCAATTCTTCCCCTCACATTCAATGAAAAAAAAGCTAGAGATATGTACACACTTTTGAAAATTTAATTTTCATCTCCTTCAAATAACGGCAAGAACAGTCTTCATCCTTGTAACAGTATTCAGAGGGCGGAAAAGAAAACAAAAGGATTACAAGTCAGCAGTAACACAGTGTACATGTGGATTACTTCAGCCTGTGTACATGAAGTATCATAGATGAGCACGTAAAAACCTGCTGTGACAAGAAAATTGTCAGATTGCTCAGCAAAAAATGGCTGTACTTCTACAATTATTCTTCAAAAAAGTTATATGTAACTCTTCAAAAGGAGAAAACGGCCGAAATTTCAGAGGTTTTGAGAACTAGTCAAAGTGAGTGCAGCGAGGAATATGAACAAGAAGAAAAGGAGGGACAGCAAAACTTCCAACTACACCAATATCAGGACAGAGAAGGAATAGTGAAGCAAAGAAATAGTGAACTATGAAAAAAAAATAGACAAAGGAAAGAGCACAGCTTGAAAAAATGAAGCTATTCTCTGGATTACGAGTGATGAGGGCACCTCCCGAGCCAATGAATAGGAACACTTGAATGAGAGGAAAACGAAAAAAAAAACGGCGAGAGTAGTCATGATTCCACCTTCCTCAGGAGGATCAAGCACGACACACGTGGGCACGCATTCCAGAATCAAAATGAGACGGTCGTTTTTTTGCCGTCAGGTGATAGCAATGCAAAACTGTCAACAATAGGATTACTGAGAAAGTCAGTGGACAATAATTACTTACCCAGATTCCAAGGAAACTGTGGTAGCCGTTACCACATTATAAGTCATACACTAAAATCAAGGATATGAAGGTGAAATGACTTCGTTAAGAGTGTAGTTTCCATTTTTTTTATTCTGGTTTTTGGTTTTGTTGCAGTGGCATCCCATGGTAGGCCAGGTTTTTCACTTTTGTTATTCATCTCCTGTCTTTTCAGAATTCCCTTCCAAGTATTTTACCAATGAATTTTGACGGCATATAATTATGATGAACTAAAAAACAACTTTTCAAAAATTGTTAGACAGCAATTGTTGAACAGGTAAAACCAGCTGCTCGAATGAGTTAATCTTCTCTTTTACAGTACAAAAAATGGAAGCAATAATAATTCATTATGCGCCTTAATAAAGCATGAGGAAAATGATGGCGTAATCCTGAACAACAGCAAGACACAGAAAATCAGCCCATTGAATTAGCGACTTAAAAAAACCCTAAGAGATATGTGTATGAATAACTTTTAGTTAGTCCTTTTCAATTTTCATCAGTTTTATAGAACAAAATTCTGAAAATTCAGGCCTATATGTAGAAAAGAACTTCAGGATATTAGGAGAAGGTGTAGAAATTGTACTGGACAATTAGTTATGGACAAGAAAACATGAATTGTATTGCACCAAGAGACCAATAGAAGAAATAATCTTCAGAAGAGAGAAGAAGAGGAAGGAAGAAAAAGGCTAGAACACAGCAGTTTCCTTAAAGTTGGCACATAAAAACGTCTTACGAATTGTTAGCTGGGTAAAAATGATGAACATGACGGTGCAAATAACAAACGCAAGTTTCTTCCTTTACATACAACTCGCTACAAAGTATTTACATGTAAAACGAAGGAAAAGCGCGTAGGGCTTTGGATGAAGCATATAAACTGCACGAAGGATGAAATAATGCTCTGGTGCAATAAATAAATAGTTTCCAATTGTATTTCATTTTACCGGACGTCCACTTCAATTTCTATTGTGTTCAGACCTAAGAAAGACCTATGTAGCTCGACTCATGTGCATTTATTTATTTATTCATTTATTACATTTGATAACTTGATACTCATTTCGGATCCCGATTCAAGAAATTCGAATGCCGAAATTACAGAAACCTTACTATTACTTATTACTATTACTTTAACCTGATTTGATAACCCTTCAAGAGTTGCACTTGTCGCAACCCGAAATTTTAAGTTATTCAGAATCAAATCTTCGAATTCCAATATGTTTAATGCATTCGGTCACAAGCATACAGGGCATAACATCGACCTGTTTCAATCTTTATATTTTAATATACACAGTGCCAAGGCACAGTGCTTCCCGTCGACGTGATGGTAATAAAATAGAGAGGGCTTTGAAACTTTACAGAGAAGTTCAGACTGATATTTCTAACGCAGACTAAGCAGTATAATATGTCTCAGCAAAGACGTGAAAAAAACTGGTAAAATTTAAAAAAATGAGCATTTGGGTCCAAAAGTAAGTAACAAATCATCGGAGCTTTGTAGATTTGAAAAAAAAAAACTTACTCATAATGGAAAAAATTCCTTAAAGCTACAGAAATCTGAGATCTGTTAAATCCTTTCTAATCAAGAATTTTTTACAGTTAACAAGAATATGGAAGAACAAAACCAAATGAGTGAAACGAGTAGGAATACAACAGCTGTGTATAATGGGAAGGAGATCAAGAAGAGCGGAAGGAATAAGGAAAATCTATCATGACGACGCTTTTTTTTCCAGAATTTTCTGGATTAAGATTATGACATACATAGATCAGCCAAGATTACGCGGGATGTTTAGTCGCTTAATCCTTATCATATCTATGAACTGTGTTGCTCCCAGAATAACTGTGATAAGCCTCCATTTCGCTTGTTATTTTTGTTTACATATTAACTAACAGCAAAAATTGTTTCAAAGTTGCAACGGGAAGTCTTAGCAGCTTTAAAATTACAGTAGATAGAAGGAACTAGTGAGGATGAGGTAACAATAATCCAAGAAGAAGAGACGCTAGAATCTAAAATGAGGCAAGAAGAACGATTAAACAGGCTGTTAAGGATAGGATCTTCAAGCATACTGCTCTCTTCAATTTCTTGGGGAGGAAAGCAGAACTAAAAGACTTCGCAGTAGTTGATGCGGTACCAAAATGAGGGAAAAATAATTAAAAAAAAAGAGAAAAGAGCGATAATAACTCATATTCATAAACGCAGCCTAGGCTTCTCCACCCCTCTGGATCTCGTTATAAATTCATGATGGAATACTGACAAAGATCCTTTATCCGATCCTAACAAAATCCAGGCATTTTCCAAGAAATGAAAGATTTTTCGAGAAAAGCACAGTCAATTACCAAAAGCATTAGCGCTGCTCCTGTTTCCTGGCTTTGTTTTGACGGCAAACTGTCTCAAACGAAATTCTCCAAAAACGACGAACGAAAAAAAAGCTCCAGAAGAAAAAAAAAAACAACAACAGCTTCAATATGGAGACCAGATTTTCTAAAAGGAAAGTGTGAATACATTGAAGAGCGAGATATTTTTTGGAAAATTTATTTTTATTTCAGCACACAGCTAGGTGTACCGCAACATGTAACCAAAACCATAACCTGTTTTATTAATCTGGAACTAAATCCGAGAAAAAAGTGAAAACCTCATCAGCTCATAGTAAAACAGAGTGCTACCCGTTGTATTTGAGCGGAAAAACAGGAGCAATCATAAATCCATGAAATTTCTTAAATTGCAAGTTCTCTAAAATTCTCGGAAAAGGCAGAGATGAATGTGGAAAACGTCAGAAAACTGGGCTTTGCAGGATTTGCTGGAAAACAAGATTCAGCAGATTACGAAACAAGTTGCAATTACGGGGAAGCTTGCTGAAGCGGGACATCCTGGAAGTTCTTGGAAGTCGAAAGTCAGGTTTAATTTTCTCTTGGTAGAAATTCTGCTTGGGATCGAATAGAAACCGAATGATTAAGATAACGTAGCGGATAGATATAGAACCAGTTTGAACATTCGAATGTTCGAAAAAGGAGAATCCCTAGAGCTCCAAGTTCGACTGTTGTCAAATGTCAGGATAATTCAACTTTGTAAGAATCCTTATGTCATCGTCCGGAAGAATACAATAAAGAAGTTAACAATCACGGGTGCTGTTGAACATGAGGCTTTTACGGTTCCCTAGAGCATTTTTGTTCTTATTTCAGGACTGGACTGCTCTCTGTTCCTCAAAAAGTCAAGCTGTCAGGTCGTTTGGAAACGAATATTCGAATCCTGGTACATTATTCGATCGTATCCATGCATAGCTAGGATGTTAGCATCATAGGGAGATTGATGCCTTACTCTAAATTATAAACAAATGTTTATGCAAAAGATAATTGGTACTCACGCCGAGGGCGTCCAGAAAATTGGCACGCGACTTATGGGGGTGGTAGAGAGGGGGGGGGGGGGGTTGAGCGCAATGCCGAATCGCGATTACCCTATGCCGGCAATTAGAATGGGAGCCGCCAACGTCGACAGTACATGGTTCTCATCGTTTTTCTCTTCGGAACAGCTGTTAGCCGAGGTAGTTACGGAGCGTGGAAGAGCAGGATTGGGATGACAATCGGCTATGACACCGCTGTGACACAGGATTGCGTAAATGTCGAATTTCAGCAACAAATACGTACAAGCAGCATACAAATCGAATCACTAGAGCTGAGTGAAAATTACGCTCTGCGCTTGACTCATCATCAATATGATGCCGAACGACGAGCGGAAAAAGTGAGAAGGTGCGCATCGCCGGCGCGTTTCTTCCCGCGCGTTTCTTTGCCTCCAAAACCTCCAAAATGAACTCTCTGGCATGCAGCGAGCGATTCCATGCCGCCGAACACAATTTCGCAAGAGGAGTCGGAAAGTCTTCGAAAGGACATTTTGCAGAGCAAAATTGCGCACTCGAATATGCAATGATGACAAAGAACGCGAGTTTCAAATTCCACAACACGAAAACATGCGATGGGAAGAAAAAATTACGCATGAGGAGATTGGAAATCCAGGGAAAAACGGTGGAGTCAAGGACGCCAGACAGTAGCTAGTACGAGATTTCTTTCGGAGAACGTGTAAGGAGTGTCGCAAAAGCAGAATAGAATCGTGATAAAAATGCCTGATGAATACAAGAGAATCCTGGTTTTGGAAATCTTGAAACGTTAACTGAGGAAATCAACTATGGTTAGATTGATAGGTTACTGTTTGGACCATCTAGTTCCAGAAGAAACAGGACGCGAAAATTGGTTCTCTAGCCTATTTTGCTTGTTTTTTAAATGAATCCTGTTTCTTTTTGTTCATGAGTTCCTGTTCAAGGGTTTTGTTTTCGAATAAGTTATTTATGAATTTTAATTTATGAATCCTAGCCCTGGTTCGTGGAAACAGCATGGATCAACAACTGCCAGGAGTTCAAGGAGTGCCCGGTGTTCAAGTAAGCTACAACGCGAGAAAAGTTACAAACAATTGGATAGGCTATAAAGGCATAAAAACAAGGATGATATCCTTGAAGGTAGAGACATCATCACCAGATTCAGTGGGAATTTGATAGCTACTTCCAGACCTTAGGTAGCGGTAAAATTCGAAAAATGAGAGAGTAATAGCAATAAAATAGCACCATGATACTAATTTCAGTAATAGTAATGAAATGTTAATACTAATAGAGTTGATAAGGCACGAAAATCAAAGAGTCATTAGAAAAAAACAACGTAGCTGCTGAGCACGACGAAGATGATGTTGGTAATCCTAGTGAGCGATTCCCATACAAATCACGGGAGAAAGTGTGGAGGACGCAACAGGAAAATGGGTTGAATTTATCCGGAAGTTGGGCAAAAATTTCTTACCATGAGGAAAGCAGAGAGCACTATTTAAGCACACAGAAAACACTTATATAGGAAATGCCAGGAATAGCCAGACAGCCCTTTTGGTTTACGTTATCGGTTTTAGCCTCAAAAATTGAGAGGAATTGTGGAGAATGCTACAGACAAACAGGCGGAATTTACCTGGTTCTTAAGCGAGGAATTGTCTTTATATGACTTGCTTGCACTGATTTTAAGCTACGATGGGAGAATCGAGTGGGAACGAATACAGATATAGGCGGTGTGATTCAAGATGTGATGTACGTAGATAACACCACCTATATGATGGAGCACATAGAATCCTGGAATTCACAGAAATGATCCACGATTTGTAAGAAACCCAAGCGTGGGTAACTGCTGGTGCTGAATAGTAATACACGCATAGTTCAGTCGAATTTTACACGGACACAACAGGAGTTTGAGAAATGTATGGTTTGCGCAGACATTCCTTGAAATTTTTCCAGAAATGACAGGTGAGGGATTACCAGAAGACGTTTGTTTAAATCGAACACAGCTTGACGGACACAAAGCAATGTTGTTAACGGTGTTGTTAGAGTCAGAAACTAATGCGATTATAGTGAACAAATGTAAATCCGACAACAATACCATATAAGCACATGGTATGGAGAGAAGAAAATGACGCCATGAAACGCATGGAACAGTTCCATAACGGACCGCGAGATCCATAACACTCAGTCCGGACGCAAAAGGAACGAAAGCGCGGCGCAAATATGAAGATAGGGATCGACACTAGCGATATAGAACGATATTGGACACTGTCGAGGTCACAACAGAACATGTTGAGACACAAATATCCGGACATAAAGTCGAGTCGACAACTCCAGATAGCAATGTTTGTTCACAAACGGGCAAAATAAACAATAACATCACATTCTGGATTTGAATATTACTCGTAGTAATGAATAAAGTGGTAAACAACGCAGATTCAACAGAGGATATGAAAGTGAGGTGCGTTTCAAATAAAAGAAAAGAAAACAGAAGCAATAGCAATTTTCACAAGCAATTAACTTCACCCACACCAGCAGCGTGGATAGTTCTCACGGATTCACTGTCGTGAAAGAATGCGTCAGGCTATTAACTCGACGAATACTCGTTCTGGTTACTACCATAACATAATTTGAATGGGAACGAAAGGAATAGCTGAGCAAGTAGCAGAACGACCACCCGCTTACGCCACATCCAGAACTGGTTTCGATTGGTAGATCAAAAAAGTGACATCATGCCAGAAGATCGTTTAAAACAGGTGCAACTGATGGCACATCCAGAAAATTGAATCAATGCGTGATTTTACGATTTTTCATTCGGTTATTGATGCAAATTTTGAAATGATATGAATGAAAGCAAACTCTAGAATCCGTGAACTTCAGAAGCAGCACTTAGAGATGTGTGAAGACATTTGCTGGAAACAGGAAGTTGCTGGGAAACGAGTCCAGCCTTTTACTGCAACTGATTAAGACCTAACATTTCTTCGTCTGGACTTTTTCCTGTGAGTTTGGTGCAGCCAAAAATTCCAGGGATTTTACCAAAGATTAAGTTAGTACATTAATGGAGAGGAAAATTTTCCAATAACGGTAAATTATGTCGATAAATTAATGTATTTGTATGTTCACTTACGTATTTGAGTGACTCCATCTTTAGTTCACTTTAAGTCCAAGCGAGAAAAAAAAACAGAAGTTAGTGTTAACGTAACTCTATACAAGTTTATGTTGAAGAACACACATGTAGTTCAGTTTCTGGACTAATTCGAGGACACCGCCAAACATCCTTGAGGTCCTTGACTTCAAAAATCGCAGCAGTTTCACTTATTATGTTGAGTCGCAATACTACCGTTCTTCTAAAAGTGTAATACTGATAGTAGGATATTTGTCAAGGCATAGACATCTACTTATCGATTTTCAAATCTGGATCAGTTCCAGACCGTGAGAATTTCAAGACAAGAAAAAACCAGACAGGTCCCATTGGAATCCTGTGATAAAAAGTACTAGTAGTACTGTAGCACGTGGTGGTAGCTCGTTCAACAAAGATGAACGAGTAGGATCGGATGATGATGAGCAACAACAATTTTATGGACCCTCAGCTATATAGAGCTACGTAAGTATGCAGAAATGGATGACATTTGCATCTAAGTATAGGGTTTTTTGCTAAGAAAGTGAAGAAAAAAAGAAAAAAAAGAAAGAAGGACAAGCGAAAAGAAATTCTTAGCAATTCTGTGTACTGACATATTGAAAAAGGGTTGCTGCAAGTATGGAACTTATGAAATTCGAAGGAAAGCTTACCTAAGGCAATGAAATGACTGAATTGAAGCCAGCACCTCTATGTTCCTGAAGTTTAACACTAACCGGTTTCTGGACTTGAACTAGACCGGAAGTGTAGCTTCTTTGGTGTTCCACGGCAAAGATTTTCATCTGTTTCGAGGAAGAGCTTCAGAAGGATTCAATTACTGCACTTATCAGGAAGCACACAGGTTAGCCAGAATAAACACGTAAATATGGGGGAGATATGAATAGTTGTTAAACGAGCTCCTTTTATTACTTTCGATGTACTAGTACATCGCTGGTAATAGCAACTATAATGACGTAGTGGCAAGAAGGTGACCGTTCAACAGAATGGAAGGAATGCTTTTTTTTCAACTGTTACATTATTTGATTTGAAAAAAGGCAAAGTAGTTGTCCTTCGGGAAATCCTACTAGGAGTTTCCAAGAACGATTCCTATCGTATTTTCTTGAATGAAACAGCTTCCATGATTTTACTAGCCAACATATACAAATAGGTAAGTGATGCAGAACGATGGAAACCTGTGATTCCGAGCTCAGAGATTCTCAAAACTACATCGTACATAACAGTTTAAGAGTAAAAGATCACACTGGAACAACACCAGGACACCCCTACACCCTAAATCCGGAATTACTACAGTGCACCCCTACTACTTGTGGGTAGAGGTTCACTAAGTAGTAGACGTTTAGTACGTGCTGTTAGAGGGAGTTTTTGCGATAATCCGACATTACAGAACTGGCAGTGTACTCGAGTCAACATTCAAGGACACAGCAATTTGGCAGGAGATTGAACAGGCATAGCAAAGAGCAGGAATCTACTAGAAGACAAGGGCGAATGCCCTGGTGAAGCCTGAGAATTCAGCAACGATTCCACAGCGGAGTCCACAAGCGGTGGCGCAGAACAGGACAGGGGTTGAGGGTCGAGGTTGAGACGGTTATTGAAAGAGGCCAATCTGGCTGAGTGCGCTGATTTGCATACACAACCATAAACAACTCACACACACACTATGCGCGCTCGCTAGTACAGCCAGCGATCTGATCCGTTCCGGCGCGATCCACACAATACCTGGATGCAGGCGAAAGGTTCCAGGATGGGCTGGGTGATTTGGAATAGAAGCTAGCTGATTTTATAGGAAGGAGAAATAGCGTCTATGTAACCGGAATAAAACGAAAAAGAACTCGAAAGTAAATTGATTAACTGTTCAATACTGATTGTGACAATTTTCACCATGGGAGGTGGCATGAGAGATATTTGAGAAAACAAGAACGCAGGAAATTGCACGGTTTTCGGAGAGGCGCGCGAGAAAAGTGGGCAGTGGGCACAGTTACTCAACTATCACTGATGTTGAAACAGACTATAACAATTCTCCGATCTATTATAATTTTGGTGGGCAGTCTAGCTATTTTGAGCAGTTCTTTGAAAAGTATGGATGCAGTCCGATTTTTCAAACCTACAAATAAACACGCAAACAAATAAACAAATGACTGGTATATAGATAAATAAGTTGTTGGAACTTGTAAACGACCAAGGTACCAAGAAATGGATCACGTCTCAGACGGTTGAATAGGGTGACGGCGGATGCAATAACAACAATAAAACGAGATTTGAGGAGGAAAAACTAGAGCAGTGAAACTTCGTTCAAGAATGGCGCGTGGATAAACTTACCCTCTTGAGAAGTGCAGGACCCCATCCACCCGGTGGTGTCCTGGGCATTAGTTGTCGTTTGAGTTATCATAAAAAGGAAATATCGTAATTTACTCTGCAAAACGAGCCCTAGATGAAGAGAAACTGACATAAGAAAGTCTAATTCAACAATCTGCATGTTACTGCTATTATAACTTTGTCTGATTTAGCCAATGATTAAATGGACGACAGATATCCATACATGAGAAGCAGGCAAGGATTGTGGACTACGCTTCTGCCGGAGAAAGGTACTGGTTTGATCTTTCTGCTCAAAACCGTACACTTCCCTACAATTCCTTCTCTTTTCCGGCGATGCTTTACGTACAAAATGCTGGCTCCACCCATGTTGCGTGGTGCACACTAAGACAAAGGGGGCGTGGATACTGTTTCATGATTGGCCTGTCTGAGCGCCTTTGAATATCAATTTGTTTTATTTTTTACGCACGCAACAGTATGCATAGATAATACGTGGGTAATTGAGAGGATGACTGATGAATTACGTGAAACTGAAGGTTGGGTGGACGGACCAATCAAAGAACACTAGCACCTCCCCATTTTTCCCCAAGTTGCACTATAACGCTAGCTGAATGAAACTCTGATGCATTGCGTGCTGTAACTCAGACAAGTGTCCCTGAAAGTCAAGAAGTAGAGATGTAGTAAACATATGGTTTCACCTAAGAGTTTACAAACAACACAATTCACTATCGATTGAAGCGCCTGAAATATCCAGGTTAGAAGGGGATATTGCCTATTTGCATGACAACCCACATATTAACGCTATTATGATAGACAAAAAGAAAGAAAAAACTAAGCGGGTCATCACCATAATTAGCTGTGAAGGTATAACCAGATGCACATTTTGTGTTTCCATTCAAAAAAAAAAAGAAAAGAAAAAAGAGCAGTGCTTCCCCCTAGAGCACATTCTAGGAATGTCAAAGGTTGTTCTATATTTTTTTCTCGGGATGTTTTACAGTGTTTATTGATGAGGTTCTACCCAGGGAATATTTTTGAAAAAAAGGAACAACAATCGCTGATTGTACGCTGAACATCACAAGCTTATTCAAAATGTACGTATAATTTATAGCAGCTGAAACAATTGAAATTTAGTAAAATGTTCCTGGAAAACTGCTTGCGTAACTGATAAGAGCGGTTCGACGTCAACAAACACACATGACGAAAAAGGCAGTGGACCGAGCAGAGATTTCACCTTTTATGGTCCATCAAAACGAACGACTGAATGGAAATGAATCATTGAAAAAGCCGACAGCAAGCCTGGACTCCGAACTAGTTCCGAAGAAGAATATTCCACGATAATGTGGCCACGTGCTAATACGGCGGTGTATTCAAGCAGCGATCGCGTATGGTGCCCATAAAATCTTTTTTCCATGGCTATCGGCGTCCACTTTTCGTATGGATCACACTTCGGAACTACGTCACTATTCCAAACCACTCTGAGTGCGCCTGAGAGCTCTTGTTCTCATAATAGAAACTTGTTTTCAACTTTGAGGTGAAGCCATACTCTCAGAATGTAAACTGTAAATCAGGGATGAGCTCCTGGTGAGCCCTGAGCCGATCTTTCGGTGCCTTCCTTTGTTTCAAATTCTGACGACTGAATTCCAGGATTTTTTCAAGAATTCTGAGGTAAGGATCTTGAAAAGTTGCTCCCAACTCCGGAGTGACATCACAAACCCCTTAGCAATGTAGTACATATATTGCAAATCTTCTTTAGAAGTAAGGGCAGCAGTAGGAATGATAGCTCGGATTGAAAACTAGGCCGAAATGACTAATTACACGCGAACACCGAGAATGAGCAATCCCTGCAAACATCCTGGACGCTCCACGGGTGTTGTATCAGCTGCGAGTAGTGTAGCTGCGTACAGGAAGCCAATACTATGGCTGGTTCCATGAATAGCACGGTCCGTTCACCTTCTGGATGCTTGGCCAGAAATTGTGGATCAGCGATGACTTCAAATACATAGCATGATGCGATAAAATGTTGCCAGTTCAGTAGCCAGGGCATGCAGTAGCAGGCGGTATCGTGGAGATGGTTCGAAAGCAAGGATGAGCGGGATTTCTATCCCATCTTCCAAGAGTTCCTGAACCCTGACCTTATGCGGGCTTGTAGCTCCTACATACTTTCCCGGAAAACATGCAATAAGTGGATGATGCAGCTCAACAGTTTTTTTCTAAATCAAGGTTTTCCCCATTCTAGCAATTTTTCGACTTCGGATTACTATTTTCGTGGAACATTTCCAGGACCACATGCATTTTTTGCCGTTTTTCCTACTCCTGCAATTCCAGCAATGGATTTTAGAACCTCCTATCAAGCTCTGAGACCGGTCATAAGATCCACATATTCCCCAAGCCATAGTCTAACCAATCCAGGAATCCTGAACGAAAACGTTTCTCAGGAAATGTTTACGTTTGCTTTGGAATTTTGTCGCAACAAAAGAAGGAAATGGATGTTGCGAGCAGTGAAGTGCATCATTTTCCCCCAGAGAACTCGTCCATTTTAGCTATGATGAAGCTCTCATTCTTCCAGAATCGCCCACGTTTCCTCGTGCAGGATGATCCTGGTGATACTAAATTTTCACTGCTGACATTTCTGCAATCTCTTTCCTCACGTATGCAAATCCATTTCTCTGCGCAGATTCGCGGCGAAGGAACGCTTTTGTTCCTTTCAATCAAAATTTCTGTTCACAAGAATTCGGTTGTTCACCGCAACTAATGCTATTTCCAGTTTCCTTTTCAGGAACGAATACTTTGAAACGCCTCTAACGAACTTTGCTCGACATGATGTCGCCCTCGGGAACGCTGCTCACAACAAACTCCTACGAAGCCTGCCGTCTGATGAATATACGATTCTGAGGCTCTTATTTACTTATTTCCAGAGGTAAAATTATACATACTGGCGTGCAGCGGTTTTTAATTAGTGTATATCTTCGTAGTTTTGCGCTGTGAAAGTTTGAAGAGGCCTGGCAAAGCAGTCGGATTCCCGAATTATCCAAACATTCATTCTCAAGCTATTCTTGGATCGATACACGACGACCTCATTTGTTTAAAACGAGCAATTATGTTTTGTTGCTGTTGTTTGAAGCGAAAGAGCTCTGCTTTCTCCAGTTAAGCGATGATTGTTGGAAATTCGGGAAGGCCGGGTGCGAGCCAAACTAACTTGTACTCCTGAAAGTAAAGTTGCAGTGTTGTCCAGAAAGTTGACATTTCATTGATCCTTTAATCCAGTGAGGTAAAGTTAGACAAAAAATTAGGCGCAGCACGATAATGCTGCGAATTTTTTTTATCTTACAAAGGAGTGGTGTGGACCAGGGATGAGCGGATTATCCGTATCCGGTTGTCCGTTTAACCGTTATCCGGGTGTTTTTCCTTATCCGTTATCCGCACCGTTTTCCGGGACTTTGACACCGGATAACGGTGCGGATAAGGCACAATTGGGCAGATTCAACTGCGCGTGATCTTCTGCATAGACGGTGGGGGAGAAGTCATCCACAGAACATTTTGTGCAGTTCTATCTTAGTTCAAGTCAAACGTTTTCTTTCTAAACTATTTCTAAAAGCTTCGATCCTTCGATATCTGTGTCCTTTAAATCATCAAGTCTAATGGCTAGACTGAACGTGTGAGTCAAATGTGACTCCACGTATTCCGATTGGAAGTTTTTACCAAAGCAAAAGCGTTCTTTTGTGTTAGACTTTGTAGTCAAAGAAACAGAAGGATACAGGATATCCTTTTTAACGAAGCGCCGTAAGTCCCGAAACGCCAGACATGGAGCACTCCTATTCTTTCACAACGCGGTGGCACTCGTAGACAATGGCAAGCATGATATTACAGTAGGTTTCATACCATTCATGGCTTTTGAAGCTAGTATGAGGAGCAGACTAATCCGACAAAGCCATCTACTGGAAAAGAAATTGGCCAAAGATAATCACGGAAAATCACTGTCATCCACCGAGCGCGGCGAATGTGCGGGTTCAGGACACTCTGGTTCGGGATTTTTTTCCCGAGTTCAGCTGGCCCAAAGGTATAAAGGCGCACCGACTCGGTCAGAGGGTCGGTCGACCTTTCTCTGGGAATTCTCGAAAAACTATTCTTTATGCTGTCTCTAAAGATATTATTCGCTACAAAAATTCTTTCCTAACAACTTGCTAAAGAATTCTCCCCGAAGATGATATGTCTTGTAAGCAAGACAATGTTTCTGTTTTGAAAGGTACAGCTGTTTCTATGAGATGTAGAAGACCTTGTATTAACTTTCTTTCACAAAATTCTCGTCCTAATCTTCGCTACGATGACAGTTATTAGGAGGTGCTTCACTGGATGCTTATCCGTTATCCGTTATCCGGTATCCGTTATCCGGTCATTTTTAGCCTATCCGTTATCCGCACCGTTATCCGGGTAATCAAAAATCCCGTATCCGCTCATCCCTGGTGTGGACCTGGATGCGTCATTGAAATCACCCAAGGTAAATGTGCTGACGATTGCGCTAAGGATTCGTGAATTTGTGTAGTACATATTAATACTTTTACCCTGAGTAACCTGAATGATGTATGAGGCCTCTGGGCGGGAGAATAACCTCGGCAAACTGGGTAAGTCTCTTGTACGGAAATATTTTTCAACCTATTATTTTCCGTTCTTCAAACAATGGATAACGGTAACTTTTGCGAATTCTCTTACTATCATCGATTGAAGCAACTGAATAGAGATATCCAGGTAATAATAGCAAATAGCAAGAGTATTCCAGAAAAGGTTTCAGTTAGTTTGAAGCCTCATAGAATTATTCTCCTGGAAACTATCCTCTCTATGTACGTGCATCTGTATGCTCTCTTTCTTGTAGGCATTTCTAAGCTATTTGCTTTTGTTTGGGTCTATTAGTCACTCCTAGAACAATTGGAGAATTCTGCAACGCCTCGACAGCGCCTACAATTCGCAAACGACTCGTGTTGTCATTTTGTCCAGGATTCTTTTCTGGTCCTCTGTTTTCATGGGAAACTTTTATCGAAATGACGAATCTTGTAAAAGCTGTGCACCTCTTGCTTCTGGAAAGCACATAATTACAACTTATGCTTTCAATGCCGGAATAATTTGTTGGAACGCCCCAGAAGCATTTTTTTCATCATCGTGTTTCCCTCCTTCATAGCTCCGATCCAGAAACAAATTGTGAAGGTGTAATTCCATCGCTCTGGAACGTTTTAATTATTGTCATATAAGCAGCTGCAGTGATTGTGTTAGTTTACCCCGTTACTTTTCAAAGCCAAACTGCCACCTGAAAGCAATCAGCTCTGCTGGGAGACCAAGCGTCGTAGTTATCCCCATCCTTCCTGTGCGAATAGTATTAGTTCACGGATGGGAAAAAAATTGTTTTTTAAGCGAAAATTTTTCAAAATAAAGAGCGACTCCTAATTTCTGCAGCAATTTTCAACTTGCTCACCAGGAAGTTTGGCCGAATCTTTCTATTTGCTTCAGAAATTTAGAGCACGAAGTGACAATGGCTTCTGTTTCATTTTATGGATCACAACTATTCGTCCAAAAATGATATCTAATTATTAGTTCTCCACAAGGATGTAAACTTAAGTAATTCCATTTCTAGTGAATCAAGAGCTTTAGTTCTCTTGGCTTGATCTTTTTCATGTTCCTTTTCACTGTTTTATTTCATTGTAAGTAATCATGTATGAGTAACTTTGAGTAATTCTTTTAATAACTATTCTGGAATGTTTTCCATCATTTTCAAGGATTTCTTCCCAGAGTCAAGAATTTACAGCTGCGAATCTACGTATGTTGTGCACGCCGGCAGCTAAGCAGAAATTAGCAGTTTGGCATATTTGAAGAAAGTTCTCATATAAAACTTCCAAACATTTGTAAATTGTACGTTTTATAACAATACATCGATACTTCGTGAACACATTTCGTGGACATTTCGAAAAACTCTGATATTAGGCCGTTGTGAAATCTTGCACTTATCATCAGACAAGCCTTCTCCTCATCGTTAAATGCACTTCGACATAGTTGCGGAAATAATTTTTATTTCAACAATCAACTGAATTACGAGTAACTCAATTGTTATTGGCTTTCTGGGACAAAAATGTACTTGTCTCTGTGAAAGGTATAGATTCACAACAGTACCCTGGGATGCGTGGTCTTGTACGTGATAGTGAAGGAATCCTCAGAGGTACCCACTCTCATTTTCTCTGAGTTTTCACCACGTTTCGGTACTCTTAGATACAGAAATCAAAAGTCGGAGGTGAAATTATTTAGAATAAGCTATCCGTAATCCATTAACTGGAAAAGGTGTGTGGCATTCAGCTGTTTCCGCAGACTGTTTCCCGTCGTACAAGTCCTCGGTTCCATCACGGTAGAAGTCCGACGGTAGAAGCATCGATAAAAATACGCTGGACGCTCGGTCAACATTGGTCCCCGGTTGTAAACAGGCGCAATGTTGGGTGATTTTTTCATATCATAGCGTCTGTGATCACTTCCTTCTCCACAGTACCTCAGCAGCTGTGAGCAATTTCTCAGGTTTTTCCCTTCGACACATTCGCGAATCCACGGTTTTGGCGTGCATTGCACATCATCTGGGACAGGAGCGCTCACCTAATCTTATTTATTGAACATTATTATGTGTAGAATCATGAAGGTATTTCCAGAAAAAAAAACGTAACGGAAATTTACTAAAGAGCGTCCGAAGAATTCATGTGTAAGGAAGCATGCATTTATTTATGTGTTTATTTATCTAATTGACCGAACGTAAAATATGTGTGCCAGTGAAACAGAGCTAGTTTAGCTACGAAAATTTTTACGAAAAACAAGGAAAAGAAAACAAACATGTACTTTAGCAGTGGATTCCAGGAACGAACCATATGACTGACTTTTGTTTTTGCTGTAATGGGTAACTATCTATGGTAAATGTGTTGTAGCCCTTGTTAACGAAGCGTAAATTTGGGTGGACTCAGCAGGTTTATCCTGGGTAACCCCTCTCCTATACTCTTCCAACAAAGTGATACTTGATTTATGTCACGGATGGGATCCCATTCGTCGGTTGGGTCCAGCTACTTCTTTCAATTCGTTCAAGAAGAAGCCCTCTTCTCTAATTATATCTCAAATAACCTTTGTAAAAGCTACACAATCACGGCCAACCATGTTTGCGTGAGGTTTAAATTGCATGAGTGGATAACTCAACGCAAACGACGTCGTAAAATAAAGGCATAGAGCTGCCTTTCAGCATGATTTTCAGCAAAAGCTTCCGCTGAAATTCAATCGAGAAGTAATTTTTGGCGTAACCAGTAGTCAGGTATACTCACGTATGCCTTGTAGTGAGTAACTACATAGCTACATTGTGACTATTTATCTTCAAGAAGCCTAAGAAATCTCGGCACCTTCGCGAGGAATTCGCTCATTTCTTTACATATCTATTTATTTATCATTTGCTGCCCACATTGAAATTATACCGTTAAGGTTATTTAAAGCAGATAATGGTATAATATAGTATAATATACACACAATAATATATACACTAGAATCCAGGGTCAATTTCGTGAAATCTCACCGTGCATGAAAAATTCCTTCCAACCATGTCCCAAAAGTTAAGGTTATTTAGCGCATCGCCTCATTATTCTTTGTCTATAGTTTCGATACGCAGCACCCCAAGGAGGGAATTTAAAACCAGCCGAAGTCGGTTTCTTAGTACGTCGTAGAAAATGAGTTTATCATTTTAATGTGTTGCAGGTTTATGTGGGCTTCAAGGATCCATCACGGCAGGAGTTTCAGAACGGATTTCTTGTACGGGGGCGGTAACATGGTGCAAATAGGGACTGTTCCCTTGATGAAGAAGGGCGTAACTGTCTTAACTTACAGACCATTTCCCCTTAAAAAATTACACTGCTTTGATGGATCACTAATCAGAATGAATTGGTGACACTAGAGTTGGCAACCAGAAAATTTAAAACCTATCTTCTGGCCCCTGCATCTTGCGGTTAATAATTTGTAGTGAAAAGATGAATAGTTGTGAGCGAAGGCCCAGAAGTTTCAGCCGATCTGGTTAAGAAGTAGAAGTTCTTCTGTTTGTTTTCAAATGTCCATGCTCTGGATAAGGTGAAGGCGAAAATAACACTGTCTAACCACTTCGAGAGTCGCCGCATGGAATAGTAAACACATTAAATACTAGTTAGCTGACGACTTTGTTCGAGTCATCTGAATCACGCTTTGTGAAAGAGCGTCGTATTTCTCAGAAAAACCCAAGTTGTCATCTTATCAGCTGCGAATTTTTATACCAGTCCTCTACGTGCTGCTCTCTTCATTTCAGCACTATTTTCCTTCATTGAATCCAGTAATCCTTGTCTGATCTTTACTCTCCGGGTACCCTTATGAGTGCGAGGATCGAATCCAGTGAATGCCGACGAACATGAGAAGTGCCGCGCTCAAATGAGCAATCGCCGATGAATGCCTTGTTGAAATTATTGCATCCTGAGAGTCTTCCTGAGCGAAAAAAATGGCGCCGCCATTGTACAAGGCGAGATATTTTGATGAGCATTTGGCCATTGTGCTTTTTGCGCAAACGATGAATTTTATTGGGCCGTGCTCACTGCCATTTTCCTCATTGTTCTTGCGATGATCGACTCGTCCGCATTCCCGCCAGCCATGGCACGGCTATGGGACTTTTTCCATGTCTGATAGCAAAGATAGCGGTTGTGTTCTGCCGAATTTACTTTGTAGATTGGCTTTCTTCGCTTCAAAATTACATTATCCTCTGTAAAAATTCATTCTGAACGGTGCTTAATGCTATCCTTCAGCCAAAAGAGGTGACGTATGCATAGGAAAGGAATATTCTTCCAGCGGAGAACGTGCACCGCAATCACATTCTTCATGAAGTAATTAATACTGCCCTACCTTACCAACTGCCCTAAAAACCTTAGCAATCCAGTCAGCAGCCAATCGCCAAAGAAAGTTCCGAATCGATAGTTCCTAGACGTCATATTCTTCTCCAAAGTATTGGAAGAAACGTTCTTTTGTTCGCCATACATTCCATCTTCTTTCTCTTTCATGAATTCGATGCCACATTCGTGCCATAATACGGGCGTTCGTTGCCGAATCCCATTTTACGTAACTCCATTTGGAAGCTATTCACGAATTTGGCGAACCTCATTATGAGTGCATTCTCCTTTCTGCTACTGCTAGCATACGAAAAGTGTTCGAAAACGAGCACTTATTTCTGGAAGACTTGGCGGAACCAGCTGTGGTGGCTATTAGCCGTCTAGATAACGTCATGAAGCTAAATGTAATCAGTAGCAAGTAGTAAATTTTGCAATACTGAATGAAGCACCATGCACGTATAGTTTTTTTCCACTGCGGCAATCGCCATTTGCTGCAATTTCATCATTGTTGACATATTATTAATGCAGCTTGAATCACTGAGTGGTGTTTTGTTTGGAAGCCGGACGATATTTTGTGTAACTAGGTTTGCTTCTGGAACAGAGCATTCACTAGCTGCTGGAAACCCACGTTTGTAACAAAGTCGTACTATGTACCATATCGTGTTTATTTTCTTAAACTGTATATACAATTAAAAAAAGCAAAAATTAATAATATTAAAGTAAAAGTGGGTGAGCAGACTGGGAGGTAGATGTCAGAAGTAGCCGTAGAAATACAAGTGCTCGAACATATGACCTTCGGTTTTTTTTTGAATATGTATGTTCTCCTTTGAATAATATGATATAAGTGGTCGATTCTATGAGTGTGTAGCGTTATGTTTGAAAGTGGGCGGGGTCACCATTGCATTGTTGGTTGGTTCGAAACATGTCACTGCTTTCACTTTCATTTCATCTCTGTTTTGGTATTGACGTGTGTTGACAAATTTCACTATGAAGATAATGTGAGTTGACAGTGAACAGCAAAAAGAATTTTTAATGCAACAATTATGTGCACAAATCCAGGAGGTCCTAATTTTCTCTTGTGATGTAACACATCCTGTTTCTAACAACTATACTACTGAATAAAAACCTATAAAAATTAAAGTAGACATGGACAAATACAAGCACGAGTAATCAAGCAAACCATCACGAGGGCAAAGTCAGTAAGGATATTTTAGTATGCTTATCCAGGGGATGTTCATGAAGTGCACTTATGTAAGCCTATGGAAGTTTGCGTGGAAAGACAAGTAGAAACACGGAAAATCAGAGAAGTATTACTCATTTGTAAGAAAAATTGCTTGATTTATTAGGGTGTTAAGTTGGAAATGCGCGCTGAAGTTTCGACGTCGTTATGAACGTGTTGCCAAACATTTTCTGTCAAACTTTTGATATCACCTGAAAGAGCAAATCATGGAGAATTTTTTCGCATATGGGTTGTCGAACATCCTTTCATTGTTCATTTTTTAGAGGAATTTATAAGGAGACCGACCCAAATTTCAGAATTTCCGTTCGAGGGTTTTATCTAGTAAAAGAGTGTAAAACTGCCGCTGAGCACCACCGCAGACCATATAAAGAATTAAGAGAATTTTTGCCATATTACAGAGCTGAATCCATGAGAGAATGGATTACTCGAAAATGGCCCCGAACTTGGGTAACTGAACCGGAATTGTGACTGAAAATCGATTCCTCGACTGCCCTGTTCTTCAGATCTGGAATCGGGAACCGCACTTAGGACCGCCTAATAGGCCAGAATTTGCGCTATCAGATGACCACTTACTTACGTCGTTTAAGCCTTACATGGAAGAGAAAAATTCCAAAACTGTGACGAAACCAAACTTTGGATGTGTCGCTACTTCAGGTCACGGCGCTGCGACATTCCACAGTAGAGCGCTCATAATTTTTATGGAAGATGTCGAAGGTTCAACAATACTAATTCTGCATTAAACTCAGACTGGGGTGTTGAAGCTTTGTTTTTAAAAAATAATTTGTTCAATGCAAAAACGCGCATTTCCAACTTAACACCCTAATAGTAGCCAATGGCTCCAGAGAATCGTTCCATTGTCTTGTACACGGTTTTATTTTTCATGGAAAGCAGAATTTTGGGATTTTCTTCGTCCTTTACGGTAATTCTGCTTGAAATCGCTACAGATTGAGTTGTTAGTAGTAATATGTAGCAGTAATAGTCACGATGGATTGCATTTAGAAATTCAATTATCGGTAGCAATAAGACTGCGTCAAAAGAAAATAAAACTCTTCATCAGTTTTTGAGCCGTACTATTTTCCCTACGTTTGCTCCTCACCCAGGAAATCCTCAGATGATCCAGCAATTTTGCCATTAGTACTAGCTCACACTCAGGCGCCATGAAACCAGTTCTTTTCAAATGTGAACCTCATTGCTCAATCCAGATCTTTGCCGCGGCTAGATAGCACATAGTGCGTGCTGAAGTGTTGCGACATGCTCACACAACCTCTCCTCTATCCATGTGATGCACCGTCTGGTTCAGGTGCCTCGGCTCAGCGGTGACGTGTTCCTTCCCGACCGTCCAAAAAGTTCTCATCCGCAGGAGTTCCAGGAGGTATGATTCCAATGCATTGTTAAATTACTCATGATTTATGTGTTCGAAACTACGTTTCATCTTCACTTATTTGCTTTTGTGTATCTTCGCATCATTTACTCACACTCGAGGAAGCACTAATGCTAAAAAACCCATGAAGTTGAAGGGTGAATGAGGATATTTTTGGATTCATCCTCCCACTCTTCTCCTTGGATGCTGACTAGAAAAAAAGTTCAACAAGTACACACTCATAAACATTTATAACCGAGTTTTTATTGTATGCCTATTAACAAGAGGCGGGGCCTGAAGTCTGTTGAAAGCTTGGACTCAAAGGACAGGCCACTTAGTCAGTGGAACGGGGAGCCTCAGCCCTACCTGAATAGATTATCATTTTCTGGAATGATATTTTATAAATAGGGTAATTCTCGAGTTTCGTAATTACTGCAAATCCTGGGAAATTTCCGCATTCAGTAGATGAAACTGTAGTATAGTTAAGACCTAGTACTAGGAGATCAGTTAGATTGATAATCTAGCTACAGATATGAAGATTCGAATAATCTAAAATAAGAAAGCCCTACAACCCTCCACATGCATATTTCCTCTACAGTCATGCAGTCCCTCTCTCTTCGGATCTACGCCTTGACAAAAATCGAATATTCGATTTCGATTCTTTCACCTATGTTAATTTTCCCAAGATTAAGTTGGTGTTCGGCACAATTCTACTAGTAGTTGTGAACACTGGGTCTACCTGACATATTTATCTATTTATTGTAAATAAACCAAAAAGATACCCCTTATAGCAAACGTTAATAATAGAAATAGTGGCAGGTCCAGTTAAATAAGCTGAAGTACCAAAAACGGAAGTAGAACAATGAAGGAATAGACGAAAGACTTGTCGTGCGAGAATCAATTCGAGTAGTACCAAAAATAAAGTAATCGCAAAAGTAAAGTTAGTAAGTATTAAAGCGGAAAAGCCGAAAAAAAAAATTACGGACATTTTCAAGGATCTGCGTTTATTCGGAAAGCAACATTCCATTCAAATTATCAGACTTCTACCTCCTATTAAGGTGAACGGTATACTGCAGAGAAAGCTGGACCACTCCGTTTAAGTACTGCCATGGTTCCGAAAGGTTTCGGGAATAGAACATTGGCTCTCTACACGAATCATACTATACAAAAGGTAAGCAGTCTCCAGATTTTAATCTGGTTAAAGTATTTCTAGAAGATTAAGCTGATAAGCTGATTTCTTTGGATTTTACGTGAAGGTGATCTACTGCTTTGCCAAAGTAATTCCAGAAGATTGAGTTGATTTTCCTGGATTTTGCGTGAAAGTAACGTTTTGCTAAGTGTGCCTAGTGCGTGTGTATATATCTATTTCGCAGCAAGTTATGCACGGAAGGGAAGCTAACGGAAAAACAAATATTATGTAGTAAAATCATCGAAAATCAACAAACATCCAATACGAGCAACATGAATATAAAATAAGGATTCCAAGTGCCGGTAAAGCACTCTCGCGAATTAGCTGAATTCAGAATGATTGTGCTTTTTTCTGCTGAGTTGCTCATGGCATCAAGTAGTACATATAAATCATACGGAGTGAAAAAAGAATTCACCGTTCAATTCCGCTTGAACTCTTTGTTCAAACAGCTGAATATTTGCGGAGCCCCAAAGAACTAGTTCCCTTTTTCGTTACGCATTCAATTTTCACGCTGCCATCCAGCAAATACCACCATCACACATCCTCTGTCGGAAAATCCGATGGTGTCTGGTCCTTTAAATTTGCTTCCTTAGAAGACCCTCTCCATCTCCTCCTCTTCATAACCTGGAACTCGCATTTTTCATGTGAACCTACATAGCTATGCAAATAAAGCCCATTCTAATAGAGGTTCGCATCGATCCTCGAATCCAGCACGGATCGGCTAATACGACGTCGGCTTCTCGCCATTGTTTGCTTAATATATTGCTCATTGTAGTGCACATTTATTGGTGAAAACCTGTCGCGCTTGACGCTCACGTTTGCTCGGCAAAAGTCGGCTTTCTGACGTCATCTTGTTTTTTTTCTTCTTTCAGCAACACTCCCTGCTGCACGGAACCATTCCAGACACGTGGATGATCGGTGGAATAGCAATGATCATAGTGCTCCTAGTGCTGCTTATTGTTATATTCAGGTAATTTTTTGATGATGGAAACAAAGTTCAAAGAACAAGAGGACAACTGACACTATTGCACATTCATTAGGTGAGGTCACTCGCAAAAACTGTCATATTTCACCACTTCTCTTCCAAACTGGAAGAAATTAACACTCCCTCTTGATTAATGAGTCGAGGGGACGCCATTTTCAATAAAGAAGTCGTTTCGCAACCCTGTCTGATGGAAGCGGGGGGGGGGTGATTTTGTGCGAAAAGTTCCTTTTATATCAGCACGTGTTGGAGAAAGTGATTATTTAGTGTGAAGGAGTACAGTTAGAAGCAAATTAAAACCAATTAATACCAACATAAAGTAGATCAGTAATTCGGAAATCGCTTCAAGAACCCTATTGTTCAAGAGAAACAATTAAAGAAAGAAAGAGAGGGAGAGAAAGAGGAGAAAGATTGGAAGGCATACAGCCTTTCGTATCTACGCACCAGGGTTGCCTCCTTTGTCCGAATATTCGATTTTCTGACACTTGAAAATGAATATTCGATTTTGAATAGATCTTAGAGGTTACACACTGTAATACTAATTACACATCTTTGGCTAACGCCTCAGTAGGAAGGCGGGAGGGGGAGGGA
>JARK01001364.1:950948-961561 GCA_000688135.1 Ancylostoma ceylanicum | reverse complement strand
TGCATACTAATTTATTGTCCGATCGGGCCGGTGTCCGACGCATTATAAATCAAAATATAAGGATACAACAAAAGGAGGAAACTCCGAAAATGTTCAAAAATCACACTAGTTATTTGCGAATAAGTACGAGCAAAGCAAAACTTGAGACGATAACGAGTAATGGCAACGAAAAGCTCACTAAACTACAAGGAAACCCTGAAATAGACGAATACAAGTAGATAACGGCGAATGAAGAACCTGCTGATGTTAAAGGACTGTGTTAGCGGTGGAGCGCGGCAGGAAAAACCACAGTTCGTAAGTTATGGAAAATCGGAGAAGTTGATAAACACTGATAATACAGGCCCATGAGTGGCACTTTGTGGGGTGTTGGATAGCGGATGGAAAATAGTACAGGTGCATGAAAAATGGATGGAAACTTATGCGTTCTGTAGGAGAAGTATGCTCACGACCGGCTGAGCTAGGACTCAGCCTGTCCTCGACAAGCTGGTCACTTTACCGAGCATACAATTCCTTAGTTCGCATAAGTTTAGCCTCATTTTTCAAACACTTTTTGCAGGTATGCAAGCGCTTCTTCACCTCAAATTTGGTGTCATTCCGTGAAGTCTTTACTTAGGTAGGGCCTTGCGGCTCTACTATCATGCGCTAAACAGCAAGCGCGCCTCTCCCACTGCTCCTTCATGATCCTGCGCCTGCAGCGTCTCCGCCTCGCACCCCATACGAAACCCCCTTTGCTTTTTGCCCCTCTTACGAAGCCCAGCTTGTCCGACGACAAGCCGCGCTGGGGCCTGGGGGGGGGGGCGCACCTTTGAAAATGGGTTGCCGAGTCTGTGAAATTAATCGTTTTGAAATAATGGAAAACTTTGTGATACTTTATTTCTATTATTCATTTTCATTGCAAATTCTGAAACAATGATTGGGACCTACTTGAAATTGTAATAAGCATTTTTATTATTTTTATACACCATGTGGTTCGCGAACGCGGAGATCCCACTTTTCTTCCCATGTCCTCCTTCCGCCCATTTTCTCCGTCCACCACTGCCAGCTACGAACTGGTATTCGAATTTTTTTTGAACATTCGAACAACAAAATTATTTGAATTTTCGAATGATTCGAATGCTGGGGCAGCCAGACTTTTGACTTTTTCTCCGAGTAATTGGAAAAAGTCCAAGTCGCTAAAGCATTTGTTCGAAATTATTTCTGGAATTCTGGAAGAAAAAGAAAAGCTCAAAGTTATTTGATGCGTTCGTAGTGAATAACAAATTTTAAAAGTAAAACGTTAAGAAAATAGTGTCTATAAGGCGGCCTGTGCAGTGAAATCGACTCTGTGGATGAGATCTGGCATCAGTCTATCCCTAATGGATACATATCCACGAACTCCAAAGTATAAGATGGGTTGTGGCTATTTCACTCAATGGAAACAGCTCAAAAAATATTTTTCTGAGGCATATAAGCACATTGTTTGTCCTGGTCGCTAGCTCCGAATATGATAGGCAAAGTTAAATACTTCCAGGTGCGCTGTTCATTACATTCCACGGTTGTTTGGATACGAAACCGCTAGCCGATTAGAGGGACCTGGCCATTCCTTAGGAATGTATTCACTTGACCTTCAGGTAATCTACTCATTAAGTTGTTTGATCCGCAAGAGATTCAGGATTTCATGGAAAAACCAACCTATTTAACTTTAGACCCAAGGAAAGCACCAAGGCTATGCGAACGTTGGCTACATTCATCGGGAATCTGTGACAACCGCTTGATATAACAATACCACTTTTTTCCCTACCCATTGTCTAACCTAGACAATAGTGTAACTGTAAATCGTTTCTTTTTACAGCAAAACGAGGCGATCCTTAAATAGGTACATAGTTTTCCATGTTTTTAACTCTCCCTACTCGCACACATACGGGTTGTGTAGTTTTGCGTCTGGATAGTTTCTTATGTCGTGGATATAGTGTAAATAATGCTCAGGAATTGTTTCGATAAAAATTTCAACCCAGTATTCGTTCACTGCTTAGAAATACGGATTACAGTGAGTCGTCACTGTTGACACGAGAGTAATTTGCTGTCGACTTGAAAATATTTGCTCAAACCAGGTCTTATCACGACGGTCAGCGCGTGCCACCAACGGGAACAGCTCCTCCTGTCGATCGTATGCTTATTTCTCTACTTCTGCTGACCTTATTCATGTGATAAGCCTTTATTGCTCAGAAAAACTTGTAGTAAAATTGTTGTTGAACATTAGTAGAACATGGTAGCTTAAGGTTCTTCTTCACAAATGATAAAAATCCTGGTTCTTCTGGATATATCCTGGCATTCTGCTGGTCTTCTCAGCAGTACTTCCCTCGCGGTGATCGTAATATTATCTGTACAGAATCGTGATAGCCTAACAAAACTTTTCTTGTAATGTTTTTTTCAGAAAGGATAGAAATCCTGATCCTTCTGGATAGCTCAGTATTTCGCCCGACCTTTTCAGTATTGCTTCCACCACGGCGATCCTAATTACAATAGATTTCTTCTCCGTTTCTTGGATTTCCTCTACTAATCGTTTTCTTTACTGACTGCAAACTAGTATCTGGGCTTTAAATATAATTATAATCAGTCATTAATTACATTCCAATTGTGAAAATTAAGCTTTAAAACCTTCAAAAACCTTGAAAGATTGGAAATTGAGAACCACTTGGTTACGAGGTTCTTACTGATTAGATCTGATAGAAGTATTAAGAAATTACTATCAGAAAACATCAAGGATTTGAGGCATAGGCAACGCCTCTGGTGCACAAAATATCCGAGTTTTGAAAATTGTATATTATTGAGTTCATTACTCAATAGGTTGCATGGTTTTACTAATTACTATGTTACCAAAAAGTGTTCAAGGGGTAGCCTTTGGTTCGACGCTGTCAGAATCACCTTCTACCAGTGGCGGAATTTCCGAAAACTACCGAGAATGTTCTATGCCTCCTGTTTGTCCAATGCGAACGAGTTTCTCCGAAGAAATGTGGTAGATAACAGTACTTCCATCACTGCTCACTGATGTTGGTGGAAGCGAGTCAGTCGTACAGAATGCACCTATTTCTTCCAAGACAACACGCATACATTTAAAATGCTGGCAAGTGACAAACTTCCAGAGAGAACAATAGGTTCGCCATGGGAGTGCAGCACTTCTCAAGCCAAAAACATTTTTCAAATTTTCATCATCTTTCTGTCTTTCTTCTTCTCCCTTTTATTCTATTTTTTTTCCTGGATTCTGGCAGAAATGACGTCATCTCCAGCTTCCACAAATTGCCGGAAATGATATGGTGGATAAGGACTAATTTCCAGTAACTTCAGTGGAACCGTCAATGGCCCTCTTTGCATTAGAAACACACCCAGGCTCGTTTTTGCATTGCTGTAAAATTGCATTTCACGAACAGCAGTGAAACACTCATCCGAGCACGTTCTGGATGGGAAGGGGTGGGGTGTTCGCGGCGGGAAATTTCGCCCAGCTATCAGCACCACTGACCGCAGCCTTTCACGGCTATAATGAAATTTCGTGTAAAGGCCAAATGCGATTTGTCTTCCATGCACCCGCGGTCAGTCGGGGGCCGGCTGCAAGCACAAATAGGGCTCGCACCACACACAGAGCCGGGCCGCGGGCCGGCTCTTGCTCTCATTCGAATCTAATCTCAGCCTCGATGCTCTTCTCTTGAGCACAATCATGCACATAGCTGAAAACACTTATTTCTCGAGAGCAAAGCCCGCAGGCCACTCCTTGCCCATTTCTCATGTACACATTGTTTTGCAGATGCTGCGACTATGGTATTTACAGTAACACTCACCCTCATCAACTTGGTTTTGTGTGTTCAAAGACCAATTTAATTGTAAACCTGAATAGTCTTCTCCGGAAGATGCCAGCGTATTTGTTTAATTCTCGCTCCACAATCCGTACAGTTTGTTTTTTCACAGTAATAAAATTTATCTTTGCTTCATGAGCTTAGAGCACTAGTTTAATTAGGGAGTAAATAACTAATCAAATAACTAAATAAAATGCGAAGAAAATTTTCTAAATATTGTGTAACTAAGAAAAGTGAGCTCCAAGAAAATTCTGGCCTGGCAAGGTTTCATTGTGTCTATTAACTCCAACTGTTACCTGAGCGTTGTGCGATGCTTCTTCTGCTACACCTGGTAAGAGGAATAGGTAATTTTTAAGAAGCATTTTGGGGGAGTGCATAACAATGAATTGCTTTTGGTCATAAAATAACAATTTATCTAGGTTTTTCTACGGAAGGGTAGCTAAATCCTTATTAGCAAGACACTATGCAGAGCGCAGAATAGCTCAAGAAAAAACAAAACAACTGCGCAACAAATTGACTAGGTATTGTTTTGCATTCAACAGCTTTTATTATACAACACTCACGTTCATTTTGAATACTTTTCCTTTTCATGCGTTTTTATCCCATTTATCAACTAAGAAGACCAGGAAGCCCGAATGAAATTGAAACATAAATGCTGAAAATCCTGGAAAAAATCCAGACCATTCATCAGGTTGCAAAACCTGCTCAAGAACGACTTGTCAGAAGATCCATCTAATATACGAAACATGTGCAAGGCTTTCTCTTCCATGCTATCCTGTGCTTCTCCAGACGGCTGAAAAAGCTTCTCAATGCCATGCTCTCCAGAACTCTGAATAGGCCCACATGTGCTCGAGACGTGCGCATGCAAAACTTCTCTTGCTCCGGCTGCTGGCGTACTAGAAACATCCACCAGTGTTTCTAATCTTCCTTAGGAGTTAGATCTATAGAAGGCCGCTGGACAAATATGTACTATCTTGTGACATCCTTAACTTCCAATAATGCGTGTTATACTTTTCGCTGTGCGAGATACAGCGGCATCGTCTCAAGCCTTCCTAAAATTCCTAGGATTTCCAAGCGCTCCCCACCTCAGCTATGCATGTCCACCTCTTGTTTTATTTTAGCAGTTTAAGATTTTCCTTAGGTTTCCTTGCGGTGTGGCCAGAAATTTCTTCTTATTCGCTTCTCTTTCCTGGAAATATGTATCCCTTTACTAGTTGTTCTCGATAATATAATACATATGATAACGATAATATAATATATATGATAATATCAATGATATGCATACACAGTTCAAGCAATAGATACTCAAAGATTGAAAAATGTAGATGCCTAAATATGTAAAATATTTCTACAACTACAGTTTTCCTAAAATAGTTATATGGATTTTCCTTTCATGTTTTGCCTGACTATCTTGTCCAGAGCAGTGGCGCGTTGAAACCAACATACTTAGTTAAGTGCATAGTTTTGTTCGAGTTGAGCACGCCTACATACATGTACTTTTAACCGCATACTCGTACAAGTACTTTCATACCGTGTTCTGGGGGCCAATATTGAATTTTAAAAACCAGTGAATTTTTTCCAGATTAAAGTTAAAACTGAAACTTGTACCCATTGCATTTTCTTCTTGTATCAGCGCCAAAGTGGAAAAGTGTCCACGGAGCTGCTGCTCGTAGGACAGTGCGTTCTGTTCGATTTTTTCGTCGAACTATTACATTGTGGATCTGGCGTTTTGCTCGTTGCACAATCGACAACAGCTGCGACGGCACCGCCACCATCAAATTCCGATCTAATCCAGATCCATTCGCTTATGCATATATTCGCAGGTCGCTCACGCACATTTAACCTTTCCAAAAATCTCTGGCTTTACTACTACTTTACTAGATAGTACATCTGCGAAAGAATGCCCACATGTTTGATTTGATGTCCACTCATCAAAAGAAGAACCTCGGATGGAACTCGTTTGAACACTTGTGGACGCTTATTCAGTGTAAAGCGACGTGTTTCTTCTCAAAGACTTCTTACTCGTCGGAAAAACAGTACGTACACATGTCGAAAAGTTATTCTTCCGTTGATGTTTGCCTCATTAAGCCGTGCATATGATGTCCGATCAAGCTGGACAATGTCTCCCATACGTCTGTTTTAAAAATGCATGCACTACACTGTGCCACCGCGCTCTTTATAGCTCTACGACAACGCATAAAAGTACTCTTTGATGAGCCTCTTCCCGACCGCATCCGTATTTTTCCTCCGAAAATTATCCATGTAACGCAGAGCTCATTTTCTGTCGTTTCTTCCTGGAATTATCCATATAATAACGTGCTTACTTCTTGAAAAATTTGTAGTTTTCTCCAAATGATCTCTCCTCCCTCTCTTCCTGGGATTATTGATGTAAAACAAAATCCAGTTCGCGGCAAATTCCAAAAAAAAAATGCGATTGAATTTCAAACCAACTATTACAAGAAATAATCCATGCAGTACAATAATTCTACTTTTTCAGGGTTATTTAAATATTGTTTAGCTCAGTTTCTCTTATACTCTGAGGTTGTGTTTTGCAGGTTCTGTCCGTGTAAATATGTGAAAAAGAAAAATGAAAAAGAAACAGGAAACAAAAATAATTAGATGAATGAGCAATTGAATTCCGAGCATTATACTAATTTTCCTGAATTCTTACTGTTGGGACTCTTGGTTCGACTTTCCCTCACAGCATCCGCATTCTTCTTTCAAAGAACATCAAACAGCGCTGGGCTCAATTTCCTGCAATATTTTCAAGTTTGCCGTAAATACTAGGTTGGTCTAAAAGTCTTGCATCAACGCTTATTTTTAATCCAGAATTTTTGGTCTGCAATTGAAGAGCTTTGGCAACAAAATATGGTAAAATGTTCTACTACATCTTTACTATGGAAATCGGCAGGCGAGGTTCCATCCATGAACAATAATATCATGATTGTTTGACAAAAAAAACGTGTAAATTTTAACGCAGAACTTCTGAGCCGACCTCAAACTTTTCCAAACGCTATGGGCCAATATTTTTTGTATTTCTCAGGATCATTCAATGCAAACTTAAATTTTGATAACTTATCAGCTGAGCGGAAGTGCATGAAGAAATTCCGAAGAGAGAGATGGAGAAAGAGATCTAATCTTTTCTTTTAGTTTTTTTTCTACTCTGAGGCTCCTCTACTCTTCTGTTGGCCAGGATGTAAATATCGATTTGTGATTTATTGATGTAAATAGTTGAGTGGAAAGAAAGTTTTCCTTATAAACTCTTGCTGTATTTTACTGCCCACCATTCTTCTCCGTCTCTCCGCGCACCGTGATCCTCGAACGCGCGCAGCAGATTCCACAACCTGATGAATAGTTTATGGGAACATGCCTGATATGATCGGCAGCCATATGGTGATTAGGACGTAATATGAAAGGCCTCGCCGCAAATCATCACTCATCCCTCGCTCCTCTCATTAGCTTACACCGACCTCGCGGACCAGTATCGTCTCGTCTATTATGAAAGCACCTGCAGCGCACAACTTCGGCCCAACGCTGCGCAATACCTTTTTTATCCCTCTGACCAATTAATTCATTTGCTTCTCGTACAGGTAATTCATCCAGCCATCTGGTGTACTTCAAAAAGTCACCTTGGTAAACTAGTCTTGACGAATGGCTACATTAATAACTGCACAAAAGACAGCTGACTTTTTCTGAAACCATCACCTCCTGAGACTTCGGTCAGGTCTACCTCCAGAAATGCCAATTTCTGAGGGGTAAAAGCATCGAATTACGTCTTCAAAAGTTATTTGCACCAGTTATTACTGTACCTGTTAGCAAACTCACTGCTGAAGTTTTTCAATCTCTAGCTGCACCATAAATTATGTATAAGTTATTATACACATAATGAAATCTTGTAAAAGGACGAGTTGAGATGAGCGCCTCATTTCATTTGCATTGACAACAATTTTCTTTTCATCCACCCTAGAAATATTCCCCAGGAAAATCTATCGCTGAGGTTTTCGCGAGAATCCCAGCAAAAAGGTTGCGTAGTGCGGGAGGAAAATAGGCAGAGTTACCCTTGATTTCGGGACGAATTTACTATGTCTGCCCTGAATTTACACTGAATTTGAGCTGGACCTACTAACGCTTTGAGAGTGGGGTACTGATATTAAGTTCAGCAGGAATTTACCTGGATATTACTGGAATTACCTGCAAAACGGGATATAATCCGACATTTTCCATAATTTTCACGGAACTGACGGTGTAGAGGTTGTTTTTTGACACCCGTTTTCACAAGCGGCTGAGGACACACTTTTCTCTGGGCATCTCCAGAGTTTTTTTCGGATCATTAATAGTAATAATAACAATATTTGTGCGGCTCTGGGTCTCTTGGTTCTTGGTCGTAATCCTGAAATTATTTTCTGCTGCAGTATGTACTCCTGCAATTTTCTCAAACTTATAGTGGCCATAGAAAAACGAGCCTATCAATGATGAAAAGACTTTTACTTTCAATTTTCCAAATGTGTTTTTTGTCCAATTTTTCCAATTTTTGCACTCAGTCCTTCTGGTACTGGTTGAGTGATTGGGTATACTTCAGCTTTTTGTGTTTAGGTTTACCTGCTTCCTGATTATATGGCCTTACAAAAATTTTGATAATGCACTATGTTTTGCATTAGGTAAATAAATAAATAAATGAAAAAAAAATAAATAATGAAATAAATAAGTAAATAAATGAATAATTCCACCCCAAATTTTTGCTGCCTTTAGCTGAGTCTATAATAATTAATTTTCAAAAGATGAAAATTTTACGTTAGAATTAGAGTTAGAAAAAGCTGAAGTGTTCGTTGCGCATGCCGAATTCGACTTAAAAAAAAGTTTGTTCAGCAGCGCTACATTATACTAATGGAATCCTTCTAAGCTTCTGAACAAAATGCAGGGAACAGCCGGTTTTCCACCTGGCCAGATGGAAAACTAAAAACGCGGGCAGTCACAAAAAGACTTCTATAGAAGAATTTATTACATGGTCACACCTTCATGGCGAATTTCTTCCTATAATTTCTCCGAGAAATGATCCTAGTAAGCAAAATATATCGGATGCCAGTCCTGGTTATTTGACAAGCATCTAAAATTGTTAGGATTATGTATAACTTATTTACCTTTTTTACTTTTACGCCCACCTCGCAGAATAGCACCTTCTTGTTTACTTTTCGCTAGTGACGTGTTCCTTTCTTGCTACGGAAAAATCCAGAGAACATGTTCTATAAGAACTCCAGTTGCTCTCCTTGTGGACCACATCCAAATCTCATGGATTTATGAAATCGCAGAGTAGGTACACTTTTAACGAGTCATCTACAAGAAAATCGTCTGCATTGCCATTTCAGCCACCGCTAGCTGAACGATTCTTGTCGTGCTTCCGAAGCCAAATGATGGACGGTCGCCGTTCAGCACCTCATTCGGAGCATTGGCCACATATCCATGATCTTTTGACGAATGCCCATCTGTCTTGCTGTGCTACGCGGCCCGCATGAATCATTTCCGCACCGCTCGAACAGCGCCTCGATTCGCATTTTAACAAGTTTTCGAATTCAGCAACATCCGTTCCTTATCCACGCTCATCAATACACTTTTCCTGGAATAATGTTACATCCTAAGCACTGTTCTGGAACTTTGTTGTTCGCCTGGGTCCATGGGCGGATGTCACTGCAGTTATAGTTGCACCATATTGCATGCGATGGTGGGAAACTCGACAGCACTTGTTATTGAGGCACATTCCTTCGCTGGTGAGGTATAAATATGACTATAGGCCGTGGCAATATGATCGCAATATGAATTTTTATAGTCAGTTCCATACCCGATATGTCCCTCATGTGAAATCCAATCCTGGTTTGTGCCGTTGTCTATTTTCCTGAAAGTCTGAAATTTTTCGAAACTGTACTAATTCCTGGCGAATCCACTTTCTGTGTCAGAGAATCCGAATGAACTCGATGAGGTATCACACTTGGACTTGAAAGGAGTACACACCGCATAGTTAGGGTAGATTTACCTTATGTCAGACCTTATAAAAAATCACCACACGTATAATAAATGGATCTATGCCTGAACCCTGCACCTGAAATATCCAGGATTTCCTAAATTCACGACAAATTAAGAATTTTTCCAGAAGATTCTGGAAAATATCCATGTCCGTCGCGAATTCCGCTAGAACCTGCGTACTCACAGGTGAAATGTGGTCGACTTTTACTCAAGTTCTGCACTACCTGAACTAGTAAAACTCGCTTTGCTCATAATTAAATTCCGGATGAAATCCGGATGGCTTCTCCTATATTCCTGCGGCACTCTCCCCACCATTTACAGAAATTTAGGCTGAAGCCATCAGCGTAAGTGTAGCGAAGGCATTTTGCAGGTTATGTAACACAAAAACTAGAGGTTTTCCAAGAAAAATAATATCAAAAATTCAAAGTAAATTCCTGGATTTTAAAGGCTTCCGAAGAAACATGCTGCTGGAAAACTCGAGAATGAAATGCCGAGGCTTTAAAAATTTCAAAAATGGTTTAAACACTGGCTTAAATATTCAAGGATAGTTCTTATGGATTCCTAGGAACTCGTTATAGAAACATTTCTTGCTGTAGCCGTTATTCCAAGAACTTGAAAAAAAGTCACTCTAACTGCAAGTCCTTCCTCTTTCTTGGATTGCTAAAACGTTTTCTCGGACCGGCTGCTCAAATCCAGGAAAAAATTTGAAAATAGAATAGCCTATCGCTTTTCAGCGATATGTTCGGGATGTCGTCGTGTGTGCCATCAAAA
>JARK01001364.1:936957-950759 GCA_000688135.1 Ancylostoma ceylanicum | reverse complement strand
CCCCCCCCCCCCTGCTGCTCCCTTTCGTTGAGTTACAATTTCTCGGATGCGCTATTGTCTTGTCCCTAACCGGTTCTCCAGTGGCACTGCAGGAAAAACTGCAGTTTTTAGTCGACGTTACTTTTCGCACAACAAAGAACTATCTTTTTTCTAGTGCTGCTCTCAGTGGCATGTGAATACCCAAACTTTCAAAAGTGGTCCCACGACGGGGATCGTTTCCCACGCGGACGCGTTGTCGTCGTCGTCGTCGTCGAGAGCAGGAACCTCTTTCAGGCCGTTGGCGCTTCTCCACGAAGGTCATCTCATGTATTATTCGTCCTTATTGATTGTAGTAGACGTTAGTTGGACGAGCCCCATTCATGTGATGGTGTTTACTGGGAGGCCAGCTACGTAACGAGTGCTAATCGCACGCTCATTATAATCCCAACCCATATGCCCTCCGTCATCCTGCTACTGCACCACCACCTTCTTCCATATGTGCGTCTGTCATCTATCTCACTTTGCCATCAAATTCGCTTCACACAATTGCAGCCAGCTGGATTCATCCTGAACTGCTCTCTCTTCCATAAATATCAATTCACTATATCTTGTAGTTCCTCACCATGGTTTTTCACCGATCCTGGAATAGTTACATACAGCTTACGCGTGTACAGTATCTTCCAACTAGGCGGTACTTTTTGAACCTTCTTCGATGCCCATCTGATGTGAAAAGTTATGACATTACAATGCGCCGCGCAATCAAAGTTTACGGCCGAGTAAGTGTCAGTCCGATCCTAGAAGAAGTGCCGGCCCACGTCGCTATCCGGCGCTGTTTTCGGTGCGCTGGTCGCGTGCGCTCCATTTCTATACTACACAATGTCATCCATCCGTAAACATAGGTAAATTCTGGGATTATCGTCAACGGCGACGTTTTTGCTTTTGAACATGGACTACCCCACGTTGGGCCAGAGGAAATGACAAGTATAGGCTGTCCTAGAAGCATTTGGATTCCAGGAGCTGATGCATTTTTGGAAATAGAATCGGAACAGCTCCGACAGATTTCTGAGAGCTATTTTCAAGCTGTACTGTACAATTTGCCCTTATTTTACCTCAGTAAATCTCAGCGTGCACAGGCTTTCTATGCTCTTTAGAAAACTCTCTCTTAGTGCACTTGGCCAGACATCCTAATTTCCTGGAGAAATTCCAGAGGATGGAACTCACGGCGATTCTTGTCAGAAAAACGTGTTAGCAGAAGGAAGGACGAGTTCTATGTACTCCACCCGTTACCTTTCCCGAACATTCCAGAAATTTCCTCGAAAATATGCTTATTTCACCTACTAGTGATAAATTTCATGAATGCATGATTACTTAATAACTAATAAGTATTATTACTCAGATAATACTAGCAAGGAATACCATACATAGACCTAACTCGAACTTCAAGGGACAAACTTAATGGTATCCGGTTAAAGTCCGGGTAAATTTCGATTACTTTCTACACCTTCCCTCACATTTCCTACTGGAATCGAATTCTCGTGTCGAATTGCAGGTGAAGAAATCGCAGACGTTGGTCGATATGAATCCACAAATCGTTCCATAATTTATTGTTCGCTGACCTCACAAAGTAAGATATTCCAAGCAAAGCAATGTAGGAAGCCAGAGTTCTCCTTGGATAGTTCAAAATCCTTCCATGCAACTATTCATTTAGGATCCGTATGAGTTCCGCCCTTATCCATAGATAACTTTTCCAGCGGCCGGCCTAATCGTAGGACCAAATGACGACAGTTCAATGGAGAGTTTCGGCTAATTTGCTTTCCGCATTTGTCCTTATCCAGGACTAGGAATTCAAAACTAGTGTTTGCAGGGTAAAAGATGGAAACACCTTGGAATGCTACATATAGCCCCAAAAAAGTCACTACAGCTACCTCACGCTCGTAATAAAGCCACGTAGTGACCAATGTATTATATATCCGTCCACACGCCCTATGTGTCCAGTTCCGATGAATCCCAGGATTCTATTTCCATTCTATTTTTAGTGAAACCTTACCCGTAAGACAAGGAAAATGGAAGTAGTTGTTCTCGTGCCGTTGTTCGTGTATCCGATGCTTGCTCTCTAATCGTTGAAATCTCTAGGAAAGCTCATAGATTTCAGTACAGTACAATTTATCCACCAGATGCTCAGAAACATGGTTTCTCTCCATTAACACGTCATCTAAGAAGGCTTCAGCTACAGCAGCATATCTTTGGACGTCCATGGTCTCTCAAAGCTGTGGATGTATCCATTGTTATGCTTGTCTAGTCCGTGGATATGGTTATACTATGAAAAGAATTCACATGCTTTCAACTTAGGTTGTCTTGAGTTTCCGGGTAAATTCCGGAAGATGTTCAAGCAAACAGTACAACAGGGCTTCAGCTTACTTCTATCCATTAGCGCTTCTGTAAATTTCGCTCATATTCCTGCGGCATTTCCCACACTTTCCGTGGGAATTCATCCGGAATCTTCTCATAAAAGGCTCTTTTTCAAACAGATGTTATTCCAGATAACTTGGACTTCTGAAATTTTCGATTTTCGGTGTTTCCTATTGCCAGGATTTTGAGCTTTTCCTAGTTGCCAAGGCTTCATTTCATTCGATTTTTGGAATATTCGTGATTCGAAACTCGACTCGATTCAACTTTATCTGAAACTTCTATAACATCTAACAGTGGAAGCTCTTTGTGATTTCCATATAGGTAGCTTTTCAGTAGAATAGAAATCCATATTCATCTTTTTTCATCCTTGAAAAAAGCTGTGATTATACGGTCGAGAAGAAGTATTCGCATACCATAGTTTCCAAACATGTATTTGTGTACATTCTTTGTGCATTCTAAACAATGCTGAGGAAATATGTTTTTGGATTTTTTTTTCACTTTTACACCTCGACCTCTGATCGACGCCATTTTTCTTCAAGAGTTTGTTTCTCAAACATGTCCAGCAACCTCCAGAAAGCACATTTCCTATGCAGGTGGCAGGACAATGTACATGTGTGCAGCTAGCATTTCGCCGAGAAAAAAAATGTTTACAATGCCCTTTTCTGCAGCGCAGCCAGCGGAGAATTGTGCGAGACGCTGTGGCAGTCAGAAAACGCAAAACATCTGTCCATTGTTTGCCAATGAATAGCGCAGCTACATGAGCGCCGTCGGTCGTCGGCGCGGAGCTGGCCCTCGTGTCCGAACTCTCGTTTCGCCGAGCCACGAAATTCCTTGAACACACAACGCACATGCTCGGCGCTGACCGCGCGGTTTTGCAGCGCGACGCCGGCGGCGACACCGGCGGATCTGATATTAGCACCAGCGCTTTCGTGTACCGTCGCGAGCACCGTGTGTACTCAGCTCACATTGAGCAGTCCGTCGCTTTATTTCAACTCACCCCACTGTTTGATCGTGGCTGCTTTCCCGGACGCCAGCAGCTGCTCCGAGAAAATCTATTCCACTCGCAGGAAACGGCACTTCGTCGCCGCCGGCGCTGAAGTCATCTCCAACAACAGCCGGCTCGACCTAAACATATGCCTTCGGAAGATTGCCCAGTAATTGAGATTGCATGCGGTGGCCGACCAGGCAATCTCGGCTATTCCTCCGAATTTTCAGGATAATATACTTTGTGATTAGACTCTTCTGTGGGCAATTTTCATCGAATAAGTCGAAACTTCATTTCCGATGAGTGCTACTATACGATTATATATCAAAATTGTACAACCAGTCTTACGAGATTAGTGGTACTAGGATGGTATGAAATGTCAGTGCTAAGACTTCCACATTCACTATACTATGCCTATGAAGTTTACTCCATTTCATCAATACCCCACCTTCCCATCCTGGACTTTCGGACATAATCCATGAAACAAGCTAATGGCGAATAATGGTAACAATACTGAGTATTTAAGTTGTTAGTATCAATCAGCAAACTAAAGTGAACCCAAAAAAGAAAGAATATGTCCCGAGGGCACCTATAGACGGAACAGCGTCCGGTATAGTAATGAAAAACCATCTCATCCTCATGTAGGGGATGCTTCTGAGGGAGTAGTCTCATCTTACTCATCATCTTCCTATCCAGGAAATCCTGAACGCCACTGAAGACCACACCACGAATTGTTCTAGTCCTTCTACCAACTCTCGCCAAATTATAACTCTAGCCACTAACTTCTTATTTTTTTTACATACTAATACAGAGTTTTTACTCAGTGTGTTCCATAGAATAAACCCGCAGAATACATAAATAACTCAGAAATTCAATTTCTTCCGAGCAAAACTTTTTAAATTCGTTTTTTTAAAGTCTCGGCATCTCATTTGGAGTGCAAGTTTCATTAGCCGCGCATCTATATGTACATATCATTGAGTTATATCATAGTTTATGACATGAATGTGCGGTCGATCACCGACTTCTTTTTATAACGAGGTAGAAATTCTTAGAAATTTTATTTTGTTTAGAAGAAAGGGTTTTTGAGATATTCCACTGTGGAAATGTGCAGGCACTGATCCATGAATTCCATAAAAAATGTTCGAGTATTCCAAGGAAATTTCGTCTGAGCCAATGTGGGCTTCCTACATTGGAGAACCTTTCTGATCCAGAGCTGAGGTTGTTTTAACAACTGGAGCAAAAAAAAAACTGAGACAGTAACAGCGTGCGCACAAAGAAATAAATAAAAAAGTAAACTTGATGATACATGATACTATTACCGTCACATGCCTGAAATAAAGCAATTAATTTGCACGGTATTCTTA
Source organism: Ancylostoma ceylanicum (assembly GCA_000688135.1). Taxonomy (NCBI): domain Eukaryota; kingdom Metazoa; phylum Nematoda; class Chromadorea; order Rhabditida; family Ancylostomatidae; genus Ancylostoma; species Ancylostoma ceylanicum. The sequence continues at coordinate 946,022 of JARK01001364.1, read as the reverse complement.
AGAGTTACTAGAACTTTACATTCCCATATAAAATGCGCGCAGAACACAGGCATAACCATTTTCATCCAAGATCCATTTCTCTATGGTGTCCACGTTGCAAGAACCCTTGTCATTTTTCGTGTGAGTGTATCTGTCCACAGTATAAAAATGAAAATTGAATGAAAAATGTCCACTTCAGTGCGTACCTGAACAGTTCGAAACAATTTCCGTGAATCTTGACATTTTGTGAGAGCCGCGTATGTCCTCGTCGAAGGCCATAGAAGGTCACGAGTCCTCCTAAATTTCTAAACGACTTCGTAATTGCACAATGGCATAGCGCCTCGCTCCGGGATCTACTAAAAGTAACGACGTCAGCATCCAGGCCTCGCTGCTTCCAGGCCTAGCCAAAGCCGCCGTAAAAACTCCCTGGTCAAGTCATTAGGGGTTATTGTGTCCATATGCGTCACGGCAACGGCTTGTTTCCCTGGTAAGGGTGATTGCGTGCTTCTTTTGCCGTTATCTGCTTCATAACGACAGGAAATGACGAGCAGGGCCATCTTGTGACGCATAGCATTTTTACTGCACCTTGGATAGCATTACCCCCTAGGATTACTTCTACTTTTACTTCGAAGCAAGCGAATGAAGTAATTCCTGACATCGCCAAAGCCTCTCCTGGTCCCAGCGTTTCGCCAGCAATTTCAACCAGCAATTTACGTTAGTGTTGCCTCCTATGCACCCATAAAATTCACCCGTCAAGGATATGGGACGTCGCACGGGTTTTTGACCAGTGCGATCGTATCGCTTCCTTTTCCCCTCGGCCATTCGAATATTGTGCAAAACCGCTACCGCCTACAGTTTTCCCACGTGTCAAAGTCGGTCCATACTTTGAGGTTCACCTCGCCCGTTCATTTCTTCTCATGAATCCACAAAAAAATCCCAGAAAAACCACTGTTTGAACAGTTCCGCCGTGTTCGTTTGCAATTGTATGAGCAGATTCCATGGCCAACAGCACTAAACGGTACGAAATGAGGCACGGATTACCTTGAGGAAGTCGATCGATGGTAACTGGTCTCCATTTCGCATAGTGGCCTAGCGGGGGCCGCTCGATTACGCAAGACGCCGCTTCAAGGCAAGGTAAGCCGCGCGCGCGTGGCGGGCGCGTTTCCCCCCGTCCGTCATCCGAACCGTCCGCGTCCCGGAGGTCATTCGGTGACGGCAAATTGCTCTTCCACTTCCTCTGTTTTCTTCAGCTAATACTCTGCCAAATTAGGGATTGGCAGAACAGCTTCTTATTGATTGCCGTCATTCGTCATTGCTTCGGATGCATCGTACACGTGGTCTGGTTCACCTTAACTTGTATTTGAAGCCGTGCCTTCTCTGAGTCATGTCTTCCGACGCAGCTTGTACTGTTATCGACCAGGTTAAGCAGAGAGTTGGCGTGGGAAAGCAGGCGGCGAGCAGTGCTGCATCCCTGAACATCATCTGCAGCGCCAGCTTACCTCTCCGTGGTCGTTGTAGCCTCTGTTCGCAGCTCGTTCGTGCTGCGATTTAATTCCTTTGATTCTGCCGACTCTCTCGCTTTTTTCAACTCGCGCATTCGAACCCTTTGTTTTAAATTCTCGTCCAAACAGCCGCCACCGTCCGCCCTCACGACCCGGACGACACATCCACGAACGCCGGCGAGGTTTTCATGGGCGTAGCTACCGCTGCGTCCGTCCACTTTCTCCCACGATTCCTCCAACGACCAGCAGCCCCAGGCCCCCGAATGATAGCCCCGTCACGGTGTGTGGTCGTTGCTGTTCGATGCTATTATTGATCGATATATGCTAGCGCATGTCGCGGTTCTCTTGACCTCTTCGTGTGTGGGATTAGTCGAGTCCTGATTAGACTACTTGGCCGACGATTGATCGCGGCTCGGCACGGCTGGAGAAGTCCATCTCGTGCACCTGCACGCTTCCCGTCCCGTCGAAGCACTCACGGCCCCGTGCCTCATTTCGTTTCCTTCCTCACCCTCATTCCACGATGCTTAGAGTCATTCATGCATGTTGCTGTTAGTTGCTTTCCGAAGCCGTCGCTCCGTAATTGTTGTTGTTTTCGGCGCTCGACGATGAAAGTATTCTCACTTCTATACGATTTTTTCCGCTTAGGAAGCCACAGATTAGCAAATCACAGCCAGATATTCATCTTCAATCTCGGCTTTTTGCTCTGGATCCGGTCCTACCCTCTTGAGAACCGATTGTCTTTGGAAATGAGTATTTCTTCTGCATGATTTGGTAAACTCTTCCCGTTTTCCACCCAGTACTTCTTACAAATTGTTAAATATTTGCTCCTCAGCCTGAATCTTCTTTATGCATCCTTCTTTCTCTTTGCAACTCTCAAAGATCAAATCTGAGCAACATTTTATACCCATTCTTCCGGTGGTGCACTGCTTTCTCTTAGTCTCCAGGATTTTACTTTCCTAGGATCCACTGCTTTCAATTAGATTCACGTTTCTGGATGACCAGCTAAGCACTAAGGCTGTTATGTTATGTTATGCTATAGTTCTCTTTTGGTGCTTCTCTTCAGTGCTCCGAAGGTCTCTTTGAAAAAAAAAAACAGAGGATTTAGGAGATTTTACAATTTGTGGATTAATTTATCTGGCCGGAGCTAAGTAGTATGATCAGGAATATCATGGATTTTATTAGTGAATCGAGTTGTATTTGACTACTGTCTGGTCGGCTATTGTCAGTTCCGTGCATGGAAGATTTTTTTCTGGATTTCCTGAGCGAATTGAAATCCTGGTTTGACGATATAGTAACCTTTGCCAATATAGTTCTGCTAACTTAAATGTTAATTCTCCCTTTCCTTCTCAGAAAATCCCAGCTGTAGGCCCCACAAAAGCAATAGATATGGATAATTTGAAGGGCAGTTTCAATTTCAAAGTTCGCCAATACAGGAAAATTCAAAAGAGCGGTACTGAGTTGAACGCGAACTCTCTAATAGCCCTCATGTCCGAGCGCTGAGGTTTGTGAATTTGTTTGGAAACACCCAAAAACCCCGTACCAGTCGACCACATCGAAATTCGCGTGTGTGTATAAACAAATAATTCTCAATGATTCGACAATATTGACCTTTGTAGTGGACAAATGCATCGACGTGAAATTTATCCATATCATAGATGATTCAACATTAACATGGTCATCCCGGATAGTTCCTCAAATCTCCGGGTGTCGGATAGTCGTATGCAGCTGCTATTCACGTCATTTTCACGACCCACATTGTAGGTGGCAGGTCGTTAGCGCCCGAATTTTTCCGAACAGTTAATGTGTCGTCGAATGAGGCGTACAGTGTGCGCGAATGCACGAAATGCTTTTTGGCTCGCAAATGTTCTAATTCGACCTAAAATCTTCGTGTTGAAAGTGTCTGTGTTTCCGGAAATTTGTTCATTAGTTCACTTTCCAGGTCATTTGCATCTTATTCTTGAAAAGTTACGGATTTTAGTGGGTGTACAAAATATTTGGGAGGATATTTTTAGCCATAAGGATAGGAAGCTCTCTTTGGTACTTCATTGTTCCTTCGTTTGTGAATTGACTGCAATTTCTGTGTACATTTTCAAGTAAATGTGCAGTTTCTGTGATTACTTGTATCCTACAATATCTTGCCCAAGGATTTTCTGAGTTTCAAGGGAGAAGCCGTTGTCCATCGGTTCCTGGACCAGTTTTTCCTAGCTAAACTCAAATCTGAGAGTAAACTGCTACTCACAATCTTCATTTCATATTTCAACTCACTCCACGAGATTTGCCTCGATTTTCCCGCTCTTCGAGCTTTGCAGTAGAGCTCCCCTACTTTTCCTGGATTTTTTTCCAGTTTCTTTCCCATCTTCTGCCATTCATTCATGCCATAGTTGTTTTCGTGCATCTCTGACCGCCAGCAAATGTTCACGTGCAGATTAGCAGCCAAGCCTGAAAGCCTATTTGAAAACCCCGGATTGCGAGAGAAAATCCGTGTTTTCTGGAAGCACTCTAAGCGTCTTATGTGGTGTTTGTGAAAGCAAATTGTGTGTGTGTAGCGTTGAGGTCGTCGAGGTGTAGCTGGAGTTTTTGTCGCCTCGTTTGGACTTGCGGTATGAAACGGGGCACGGACGGGGGCACACTCGCACGCGCCATAAACGTTCACCTTCAACTCGTTCACGCATTAAATTTCTATTGTCGCTCTGTGCACGTTCACCTCGTGCGGCTTTTCCTCTCGAACACGGGAAATATCCGCAACACAGCACACACTGTGTGTGAGACATCTTGCACTTCGTATAATTAATGCTTGTCACCAGGGACTGCTTCGCGAACAGCTCTTTGATCGATATTCCTGAAAATTCATCGTTAGCCAGTGTTCTGGTCGACGAAACCAGCTGTTTCGCTTCAGTTCTGGAGAATGGCAGCCATTAGGCAACTAGGCTAAGTGCTCAGTTTTATATGTGGCCTCTTGCACGACTCGGTCGCTCGCATAGCTAAGCGTGCGTGCCTGCACGATGGCCGTGCTCTGCTTGGCCTCCGCATCTTCTGCTCGTAATTGCTGGGCGACGACGATTTGTTGATATTTCACTGCACTTGAATATTCTAATTAGATGCTAATGTGCGCGTCTTATTACTAGTAACACGCGTTCAACAGCTCTAAAGACTCTTGTAGACGTGCTTCAGTGCCACGTTGACGCGCCATCTGGTAGCACAGACGTCGTCCGGCCTGCCCGCTATGAAGGGCGTTAATTAACCTTTTCTAATGGATAATTGTCGTTATGACTTACCTGGACGCGTGACATGTTTATAGGGCCCTCATGGGTCCTTAATGGTTCTGAACAGGTGCCCCTATCATATATCCGCGCGCGTGTACACTTGCTTACCATGGGACCCAATAACCTGGAACGTTGTTTACCTACGTATTTTTTGTCTGGATATGCTCCAAAACACCACTCTTTCTTCCTACTTACACTTTCGGTTAATGTACGTTCTTTTCCTGCGAAGTTTGTCCATGCTGTTCTTCATCACCTAATTTTTCCAGGATGTCCTCTTTCACCCTCAACAAGGTATCCTTACTCTTTCTTCCATGAACTTCTCACTTTCAATAGCCACAGCAAAATGCGACGAAGAAAACCGCAGTAACTGCTCTCATGCTCATGTCTACAGCTGTTATTAGGATCTGTTGAAAGTCTGCTCCTTTGAAACGCAGATCTTTAATTGTGACTTCTTGGTACTCTTCCTTATCGATGAAGACTGTGACTGCGTGATAAAACCTATTCTTGCGAGTTTCTGGATATTTTTCCCAAACCTAGCGGGAAGGAAGTTTTTGAAGTGAGTGCAGTCTTTGTTGGTATAGGATTTCACAAGCAGTTTGGCCATATCTTCGAAATCCCCTTGGATGATCAGATCCTCGAAATTTTTCTTGGATATCCTAGAAGGGAGTGAAGTCGTCAATGAAAGTCGTTTTACTTTTATGACTGTTAAATTAAGAAATAATTTTATCAAATTATCTTTCCATTTGTTAGGGTTTATTTGAATGCTGTGGAAGAAAATACAGAACTAGTTACAAAATGTACTTGTAATAATATTAGTTGTTTACTGGAGTCGATCTAAAGTTCCAAGGAGCCGCAATGGCTGGATATCTCCAAATCTCTGTGCATCTGGATTTCTAAGTTTCTTCAATCCATTGATCCTCTTTTTTGCTGGGAAAATGGTCTCAAATGGCCGCAAACGTTATTGTTTTAATTTGCTACCACAGCCATGGTAAATAATTTAGCTCTTCCACACCTTGCTGTGTAAATATCCGTAATAATTTACTGTGATTTTTACAGAATACATGCTTTAAAGGACAACAGATTTAGTTCTCCTGCATAGCTGTGCACTATTTGCCTAGAACTTTTTGAAGGGAGAAGTCTGAGAGAAATCTTGTCCAAATTAACGATAGAAGGCGCTTTTTCGTCTGGATGGATCAGGTACTGGCTTCCTTGTTTGATGGAAAGTTTGTTTTGCATCCAAAAACAACGTGTGCTAAGCCAATGTGTTCGGGGGAACAGGTTGGATAAGGATAAGGAAAGTGCCGCGCCGCTGCAGGTCTGGGTGGACACCCATCAACGTGGTGTAACTTTAAACTGCTGAGAATTGGGAAAAAGTTACAATTTGCCCCTTTGTAAAAAATGGTTTTTTCCGAGAGCAGGACATGTACACCGTCCTATCCAGGAGAACGCCGCGCTCAGTTCCCCCGTCAGCAATAACCAGCGTCATAATCAAATTTCTGTTGTCCCTGAAATTGAATTTCGGCGGACTATTCAGCTGAGGTGAGTTTTGGCGTTCGGAATTCATATTTTCTATACTGTAAGGTCCTTGTTTGCTCCTCGTTCTCTTTTTCCCACGAGCGCAGTGAACTTCGGGTTGGAATTTGGACCGACGCAGATTTGCAGAAACACGTCATTCTGCTGTGAAACAGCGATCGTTTCATCCAGAAAAAAGTGGTTCATCACGAGATACATGATCATTTGTCATAGTCACTATAGAAGCAGCTAGCGGCTTTCTGGATGTGGTCAGCTTACCACCTCTGTGGGAGAGCAAGCCATTGACCGCTAGGGTAAACAACTGGCTTCTGGATGTTCAAACAATTTTCGGGCCTGTGGTGAATCCCTGAGAAGAAAGTCAACAATAGCCTTGTACTGGGAAGAATTATGTTGCTTCCGGAAAAGTATTAAAGTTACTTCTTTCAGTTTCTTCTGGACTTTCCGATTTTTAGTCAAGGATTCTATAATTGTTCCTCAAGGCTTTGGAATGCCAATCCAATTTTAGCTGCTCAAAGTGAATTTTGAGCAAAATTCCACGATGAAATGGAAATACGAGGACAATTTTGTTTTTATGCTTTGCAGAGCAAATTATTCCTCTTCCATTGTGCAGCAGTAAAAGGCCTAAACTTCCATAAGAAAACGCACTTTAGCGCCGGATGATATTTTCGAATATTGGTTGTTTTTCCCGGAAGAAACACTGCAGCAACACGAACAATCAGCATTTTCGAAAGTGCAAACCGCGGGAAAAAACTGCGAAGAGCCGCGCCAATCAGCAGAAATTTGAAAGATCTCGAAAGTTTAAGGACTCCAAGTTACTCTACTTATTGTTCACGGACGTAGCACTTATAGAGCTCTCTCTTTGCTGAGGATTTATTGAGTAATGCGAAAAAAGTGGCTCAACATGCTCTCGAAAAATCCTCAGTAAATACGTGAATCCGCTGTTCGCGCTGGGTGTCCAGACACACTGTGTCAACTCTGTCGTACCTACGGATTTTTGTAATGTGTAAGCTCTGGGAAAATTTGGATAATAGGTTTTTATGGATTTTTCTTTCTTCTTGTTTTTGGATTCCATTTGTTTTGTTCGCTCCATCGTCGTTCGTTTTGCAGATGTGTTGTGTGTTGTTTGAGCAGCAGGTGGGTGACGCTCTGGATTGGCAATAGTGCATTCGTAGGAAGCGAGGGGGAAGGGTGTTTTCAAAGAATTACTGGCAACAGCTAGCTATTTTCGCCATTTTTTCACCTTAAACTATGACCAAACACGCAGTTCTGCAGAACTTCCGCTAAGGCACTTTTTTACAAAGGGCGGCCAGCCGGTCGATTCAACACCGGGCACAGAAAAATGGCCTGTTTGTCCACCTCGAACGTTTTCAGGATTTTTTACCTGGTTTTGTGCAATTTCCCGTTGCCTTGGGATACTTTGTTGTGACTACTTTCAACGGTACTTTGCACCTTGCTCGTCTCCGTGTATGATGAGAGCATATAGCGTGAATCACTCAACGTGGCGTTTTTGATGACTGATTCATCTGCAAATGATTAGAATTCACTCTTGTCGTATGAGCCACACCGAGACGGCTTGTTCAAACTGACCTCTTTGATGAACGAGCAGTTTTATGGCCAGTTTCACATGTTTTTTCCGGCCATATCGTCACTGATAAGTGTAGTTGGGACCAAATAACGTAGTGGAGGTGTTCGAATTCGAATGCTTGATCGTGTATCAGTTGAGCATTCGAATATTCGAAAAAGCATGAGCAGTAAAAGTCTTGTTGGGAAGCTAGAAAAGGTCAGAAGGTTTCCTGTCTCTGGAATGTTCGAATTTTTATCCTACTGCATCTAATATTCAGTTAATTGGAATCATTCAGTTTCTATTCCGTCGCAGGTATACTAGTATACTATACCTAAGAGAAGCATTTTTTTGCATTGTTCTCTGTAATTTTACATCTATAGGTTACAATTCGAAACGAGCATCCAGGCATTTTTCCATAGCAAAGTCTTATATATAGTTATAATAGTCATTACGCAACACTTATTTTTACTTCCAATAACGTTCCATTTTTACTTTCAGTTACTGGATTACAAATGAAATCGATTAGTACTCTAGACTTGACAATGATAAAGAATTAACTTAGAACTTCCTTCTTTCCTGGACTTACTGTAGTTGTCGACGCTACAACTCTCACCAGGAACCATTTTAATAGATTATCAGTAAGGATTCCTTTCTTTTGTTTTCCTGTGCGTTGCGGCAAAATTTAGCTCTTCGGATTTATCCAGGGAGAATATTTATCCGACCTCGTCCCTTCCTATTGGGTGTTGCGTGAACACGACTACTTCCTGGTGTTTTAAACACTTCAGTAGCTATGGCGTGTTGGTTTAATGAATATTTTTTACTCGAATGAATTTCGCTGGCCAAATTTGACCATGTAGGCCAAGCGGCGATCCAAACGTTCTAGGAAATTTGTTTTCTTTTTAAATCTCTTTTCTTTTTCTCCGACTATGACCTTTGAATAGAACTCTCACTCCTATTAATCGGGATTAAATATTGTTTTCTTCTTACTGAACGTACTAATTGACGTACTAGTTGTTTACTGATTTCGTAGCGGAACCTCTCGCTTTTCACTGCGGCACTATGGGAAGAGGATATTTTTTCTCGGATAACGTGGATGCACTGCGAACATCTCTCGTTTTTTCTATGTTTATATAGCAACGCTTTCGATGGTGACAGCAATGTAGACCAAGTTCGTATGGAGCTCGGCGCTTCATCGATTAGAGGGAAGTTCTGGACTTTAAGAAG
>JARK01001364.1:899511-936390 GCA_000688135.1 Ancylostoma ceylanicum | reverse complement strand
AAGGAGGGGGGGGGGGTTGCCGGGGGAGTTATCGCGTGGGCGTCGTAGTCGACTCCATACACACTAGGTAATCGAGCCGTAACTGTTTGAGAAGTGGTCAGCCGGGTGAACGGTGATTGAAACGAACCGCGGGCCTGAGTGAAATTCCAGTTTGAATGGGCCGCTGTCGCCGCGCGCTATTATCCTCATGCGGCGCCGCGGCCGCACAATCTGATTTCGCGTGCCCCCCTCCGCGCTCCTCGCGCCTGTGCCTCGCCGCCGGCGGCGCTGGCGGAGGCCGCGACGGCGGCGGCGGCGGTGGCTGCCAGCGCCGCGGCCGCCGGCCGGCCGTCCGTCACTCAGCCGGTCTGTCGTCACCTCATCGTCACCTGGTAATCGTACTGTCACATCATTGCTGCTGTATCGTACGCGTACGCTTGCGCTTGCACTTTGCTGTCTCCGCCTAACCTCCACATCTAGCACAATTTCTCCTCAGACATCCAGAAATCCTCATCCAAGAATACTCCTTCAATCCTCTCTCTTTCCTTGTTCAAAACTCCTCAACTACCACTCGACTACTGTTAATCTGATCCTATCGACGAGTACTTTTATGGGTGGTCGTTCGCGCTCTCGTTCACCTATACTCGTTTGCAAGTAGCGAACGACCTGCGACCGTTGAAGACGTGGATTTGCTCTCCCCTCTTTCGCAATGTATCCTTGAGTTAATGAAGTTGTTCACTCGCGGCTCAGCCTCCATTTTGCCCTTTTCTGTCCGCCCCGTGTGCGCATTGTGCCCTGCCCCCTACCAGTGTTGCTGTTTTGCAGGTGATAGGGACTCGTGAAATTGCCTGGAAGTCTACGTCTTCTCAGGAAGATGCGTCGGAGGTGATCAGAAGACGCACACAAGATGCCCGATCCATATTCGATCCTATTTCTTCTCTTATTCACTTCTATAGGATTTACAGTTGCTGATGGTGAGTGCAGTTTTACAGCTTTTTCCAAGTGTTTTTCTTCCTTATGTGCAAATTATGACTTTTTATGGTCTCGTTAATCTCTCTAAACATTTCCTGGATTTTCCGTGAGAAAGAGATCATCATGTACACCTGAACCAAATCTCTCTAATCGATTACGCGGATCGTGCGCAGGTTATCTTGATATCCTTCCTGATCTGTCATTCGATTAACGTACTCACATCTGTCTCCGCTCATCCCTATGGATATTTTGATGGTAGTGGAGTGCAAAGAGCTAATTTGAACCCAAACCCTGTAAAATATGTATCTTGTTCGTAGAATTTCCGGATAAATTAGCGCTTTCCGGACTCATTTTCTGGCTTCCTATATAAGTGATGTCAAGCCCCAGAACCTCCCCATCGAAACGGTGCTCTGCTGCCTCCAGAAAGTGAATGATTCTAAAAAGAGGTCGAAATGAATGTTCCTGCTGAAATTGCCACGGTTTTTATGTGAAGCCGAGGGAACAGCGAGCATCCAGCTTTTTGTAGTGGAAAATCCGGGAGCAGAAGAAAAATTTCAATTACAACTCCGCCAATTCTGTGTGCTTTTTTCTTTGTCGACGTAATTCCAAATGAATGAGGAGCGTTCGTTGCAGCAATTAATAGAATGTCCTGGGCGGAAGCTGTGTGCTTCATTAACAATGTCGCAACATCTGTCAGGATGAATGTGACTGGTAATTGTCAGGTTTATTGGAAGGAATGGTGTGCTGGAAGGTTCATGGATTGGCTATTTTCAGTGGAATGCGCATGGAAATTGAGTATTCGATTTCAAGCTAGTTGATTAGGCTTCCCACTTCATCAGATCTGTCATGTCTGGCTTTCGAATCTTTTGGATTTCCTTATTGGTTGCTGCTGGCTTTTGCTTTCAAAAAAGCGACATGTGATTGGTTGGTTATATGAACTAATTAGGTTTTTTCTCTGTTCTCGAAAAGTGCGACAAAATTGAATATGAAATCATTTTTGTATTTGCGGAATAAGACGATGATGTAGTCGTTGCTAAGAGACACGTATCTCATCTGAATCTCTAAGAACTCCACACGAACACGCAACCAGGATTTTTGCCTCGTAGCAATCAAAAGTTTCTCCGAAATGAGATCCTTGGGTGGAGAACGTATTGCGCGAAGCGTTCGCCTCCATACCATAGACGTCTCTCGTTTTTTCTGTCCTCAGAATACGACAGCTTTAATTACGAACTGGTTCCTAAAAAGAGAAGGTCCTTGACGTAACTTCGAAGAGCTCTCAGACGACATCAAAAGTGTTTTCGGCCTATGATTTCACGTTTTCGGCGCAGGGTTGTTGTAAATTATCCGTAAGCGTCCACGTACGCGCTATCAGTCGTAAATGAAGCGTGGATGTAATGAAAACATATCGCGCAGCAAGGCTGTTCCTCATATATCCGTGCTGCATCCAGAATAACACTGGATTTCTGCAGTAGTATCATCGTTGCATGGCAGTAGCAGTGGCTCCAGTTACGAGAATTCGCATCGGGGTTTGATGTAGCCCGGGCAGCGATGTTTACTCTGCTAATTGACCTCACAATCTGCTCATATCATAGCCGTGGGGCCCGCCTCTTCCAGGCGTGGGAACGAGCGGTGCTGTGACTGCTGGCGGCACGACATCAAAGCACTCCACAAACGTCTCGGCAGCCTTATCTGATACTGAGAAAACGACTGTGTTCGGTCGTAAACTTGTCGACGAGTTCCTATGTGCTACCGCTTTCACGAAACAACATCGAGCAAGAGAGACAAATGAGAACCAGTCTAGTCCTGATTGTCCGGGAAATTCTGGAAATTCCCACGCAAACTCTGACCTGAGCATCTGCCCTGGTCGATGTGTTTGCTTTTTGGCAGGCCATCGAGAGTAATTGGGTTTGCCTGTGATAATGCCGATCTACACAGGGAAAAACACTTGACTGCGGCTGTTAGGCTCTCAGATGACATTGAATTATGCTGAGCAATTGAGCTTTTGCCTAAGCAGATGAGGCCCGCGGCCGGTTCGTCACATCCTGTTCGATCGAATGTCGTTTGTTCAGAAATGGCGAAAGAAGCATACTTCGAACGAACGATGTGACATCGAGTGTTTTATCGATGAATGACGTTGGACCTGTTTCATTTTCACGTCAACTGGTTCTTCAGAAGCGTATTAGAATGGTTTTGTATGGTTATGCATCGGCCGCAGTGGGGTTATGATCACGTCGAGAGCATCCATGAATCCAAACTAACCAGAATTGGGGACTGTACCGCCTCTACACGTCATAGATGGCTGATGTTGTGTAAATTGCAGTGGCAAAGACAAATGATCGTTGACACCATCGCAGCTGCAGCATCCTAGCCGAACTGGCCTTGGATGACCAGAAAATTGTAATGCAATGATTGCTTTGTTTACTGAGGATATTTAACTGGGCCTACGAATTGTCCTACCCGTGTTACAGCGAGGGCAAGGAGGAGGGTATTTGTTTATTCTTGAGGAATTGCGTGCAAGACCACCAGCGGAGTAATAGTGTGGGGTCGGGTATGGACATAAATCACCCGCGGAGTGTGAGCAATTGTCCTCGAAACGTTTGGGGCAGGTGCAGTGCTTCCCTCGTTGAAAACCGACGCATGATTCGTGGTGCGAATGACAGTTGAGAGAGATCGAGTTCGTCTGAGAGGATCGATGTGATCTCTTCCAGAAGAGAATCCATCGAGAAAGTTTGCTACAGAATTATCTTGGATCTAGAATATGCCGCTTGCTTGTTTCATTGGTTGGTTAGAGTCAGCAGCTTTAGAAAATGGGGTCATGGGAGCATTTATTTATAAGGCATAAATCCTGTGATCAAGGATTGTAAGGAATTAACAATACTAATTGTTGCTGGTTCCAAACAATGCATCCCGCATTGTCCTTTGCCTCCCAAATCTCGAGGTTATGGATAGGGAAACGTCTTTGTTTTCCTTGGAAATCAAAAAAGAGTGTACTCATCCATCTTGAGAGGATTCCAAGCGTAAATGGTTATTCCTTTGTTCTTCTTTCACGTACACTAGGACAATTCTCCTAAACATGTCACCACGACATCTTGTATTCACGAAAAGAACACCCGAACTTTAGAACAACGTAGTACGGTGCATTGAAGCGTGCAGCGTTTCTTCACACAGGGAGCTTATGCATATCATAGGATACCCAGATCCTAGGATGTCACTGACTTGGAACCTAGTCTAATGAGAAGTAACGTGCTCAGAGTTATTAGAAGAGAGGAATGGACCAACAAGGAAGTTCTAGTTAATTACTTGTCATTTAGATGAGATAAAATAGCATTTGTGGATTCTACTGAGAATCTCAAATTTATGTATATGGTTTCAAGGATAAAATTGGGACCATAGCACAATCATGAACTTATTTCCTGGCTACTCATTGAGATCTAACTGGCTAGGCACCTCTTCGATATTCTAGCGAGTGCAGCTTCTGAGTCACGATTAGTGGAAAAAGGTGTTTTTTCTGGATCAATTGGCATTTCAATTATAACAAACACTCATTTATGTCTTCGTATCTGTGGGGATCCGCAATCCTTTTCCTGGCTTCCCTTAGGATTTTTGATTAGTCTAGATCCTATCCTTAATATCTTTCCAGTATATATTGGCATATTCTTCCAGCTCCGCCCTAGCTCTATATGATCATAAATTCTCAGTTTGTTTGGTTATTTGTTACCCTGCGCTCTTGGTTTGGAAAACATTTCCTTCCTCAAGAGGTAGTTTAAAGGACATTGACGCCATATTTTGCCGAATATATATCCTAGAGTAGTTACGTGAGTAAGCGTTGTTGACCGAACAGGGTGACATCTGCCGCTAGGCAGCGCAATTCGATCGCGTCCCACTGTCTGAGCCTATCAAGGATTCTGGCTGGCGTGTCCATTATTGCAGGATGCGAATTAGTGCTCATTAGTGATGCTTTTCTTCCACTATTACGAGCCTGACCTTGAATAGAGTGCGTTGTCATCGCGATTTTCGTTGATAAGAGAACCTGAAGTGATGTTAAGCGCTGCTTTAGCTTTTGCTGTATGCGGCAGTCTCGGAAGATTGTCGCCTTGTCGTCTGGGTTGTGATGACATGTCCTTCAAAAATATTGCCGCGTCAAGTCTATCGCTTCGTTGGTGTTGAAATCCGCTGAGTCGCTTGAGTTATGCCCGTGTTTCGCAATATCCCCCTCCCCCCCCCCCTGGCGCATGGACCTTTACGGTTCTTTCTATCCTGGAGCGTATCGATGCTCTATAGGGGGTGAGTCCAATAATAGCATCGTATGCAGAGGATTGGTAGCGCTCATTTTCGTGCTGCAATGAGGTAGCAAATGAGATCGTGGCGATTCATGAGGGATGAACTGTGCTACGCTTTACGTGGGGTGTGTGTGTGTGTGTGGCGTTTGTATGCATGGAATCGTCCAAGTTATGGACGTCGTCGAGCGCCGGATGACACCCGGCCGAGGCGCACGCTTATTATGATGATAATTCGCTCGACTATGTGTGTGGCGCATTGGATGATCCTCGTATGTGTGACTGGTACCATTAGCGTGGAGCTCAAACTACATACGCTTTGATGCAAATGTCAACGTTGGTGGTCTCTGGAATCGCGGTCGGGACGTGCTATGAATAGCCGGTTTTGAAATGAACTCGTGAACGATTGGTATAGTTGGGAACTTGGACTTTGCACCAAGATTATATAGAAAATATAGCTTGATTTGCTCTCATTTTCTATGCAGTGGCTATGATATTTGTACAAGAACAGAGATAGGAATAAATGGCTACCTGTGGCGGGATTCATGAACGTTCCCGGCAGGATCCTCAGCCACCCGCTTCTCTGGATTGGGACGAGTTTGTCGAGGAGAAGTTGATGGAACTCGCTATTTCTATAATACTAAAATTTATCATAGTTGTGATGGACGAATCTTTCGAACAAACCATACTCGTTAATCCCCGGAGAACTCGTCCATTTCAGAATTGCGGGTAAGTGAGAGCCTTCTCAGGAAAGTTCATGAATCCCACTACTGGTCCTGAACGCAGATCCTGCTTGGAAACCATAGGAATATCGATATCGATTTAAAGCACGCATCCATGTAGGTCTCGCATAGTGTGCCCAGTGATCTCCGTGGGTGGCACCATCCTTGAACAATCCCTCATAAACGTGTTATCTCCAGAAAGGTGCCAGGATTTCAGGATATTTGGAGGGAAAGAGCATAGATAACGGCAGCAGAAGCCCAACATGGGATATCAGTCATCCTTGTCCTCTTTTTTTGCCTTAGATCCTTATCTGCCATGGATTTAGGAAAGCGTACCTACATACTTGGCTGCTATGGTCGAGAAACATCAGCGGCGATGGTGCTAGGGCCACAAATCAAATCCAGGAAACTCTTAGTTGCGTAAAATTGCAAGCAGGATGTCTGCGTCATTTCTTTGCCTTTTCTAGGGTGGGAATTCTGCAGTAGATCTATGTTTTATCAGTAAATCTAGCAACAATATACCTATGAGCAACCCGCAGAAGTGGAAGTGAAGTCCTGGACCGCATGCGTCATCGGAATTACCCAGGGCAACGTGTCAGCAGCACACAAACTTACCCATCGTTAGCACTGGCATTGTAGTGCTTACCCTGGGAAGAGCGTCCAGGCCAGGAGGGCTGTCAGTTCGAGGACAGTTTACCTTTATGTCTCCATGCTATGTTTGTGAAACGAAATTTCAAGAAAAAAAAAACGCACATTTGGTCTTTTATTACTTTCTGGTAACATATAACTGTAGGTTTTTACCAGTGAAGGTTTACTGGAATAGTTTTTCCTGGATTTCCATCGCTCATGGCCACGTGGTATAAAGGAACAACTCAATTTCAAGTCTTTGCCTTTAATCCTGTGGTAGCTGGAATAAGTTACTTTGTAATCTCCTCTAACCTACTTACATACCAACGAGCGCTGTGTACTTACTCCTGGATACACTTGTAATTACTCGTAATACAATCGTACATAGAAAACATACTGTTACGCAGAGGAAAAAGTTGATTTTTAGACTTCGTAGAAAGGCGAGAACCTAACATTACCGCTTTGTTTGTGGCCTAGGTGTTTTTTTTTCTTGAAATCATAGTACACGAAGGAAATCCTCATTACTGCTATAGTATTCTCCAGTAAGTAATCGGTATTTTGATGAATCTGAAAAGCCTCATTTGGGTTGGAAAATTGGTCAGTGACTAGTAGTCAGGGATCGATATGCATCATTTACACTGCAAGGCAACTTAATATAGTGACGTTTGATTTCTGTTTACCTTTAATATCGAATTATCGAAAAAGCCATCAACATTTTCAAAACAAGTATTCGCAGTATTAGTAAAGTGGTTCATTGTGATTTATTTATTATGCTGGGATACGACTACTTAAAAAGAACACTTAAATTGTGTTTTTTTTTAGGTAATCAGTTCAATCATGTGACTTTTATGTTGATGTGGCTTGTATTATGATTACTTACTAGTAAAAGATTTCCTTATTTCAGATCCAGAAGATGGAGCACCGGTTATTATTGAACACCCACTAGATGTTATTGTTTCGAAGGGCTCGCCGGCCACATTGAATTGTGCTGCTAAGCCTCCAGGAGCACAAATCACTTGGTAAACAAACCTAAATCCTTGTCTTCTGTGTGCTTCTTTTATCTTTTTCTTGGATTTCATTAATTCTTTTTTTAAAGGTACAAAGATGGCCAGCCTGTCACAACAAATAAAGATCAAGTGAATAGTCATCGAATTATTCTGGATACTGGTGCCTTATTTCTGCTGAAAGTTAGCAGCGGTGAGTTAATTATCATGGATTACTTCTTGAGCATTTTTTTCTGGATGTTGCTTAGCCGACCGTGAGCTTTGTTTTCGCTCTGGAGCTAGTTTTAGTAAGTACAGTTCCATTAGTTATGTATACGAACAGGTTTTGCAAATACGAAATCCATAACACATCCATCTAATCTGATTTGTTTGAGAGGATTTGAAATAAAAAGTGAGCAGAATGGACAATGGGCTACCCACGGGGCGATATTGCCACCCACTGCAATTGTTTTTTTTTTTCGCGTGACTGTACGATTTCACATCCTGTGAAAGCAATTTTTCTGGATGTTTTATTATTTTCTGTTGGTAGTGGGACAACTCATTGCCTACTGTAGAGCTAAAATTGTTTTCTGGTCTGTTATTGTGTCGTTCAAATAATGTTATCCTAGGCTATCCTGCTTTACTAAGTACGGTAAAAAACTGTAATTGTCACAGAACATTGCAGAAAAACCTATTTCTAGTCATATGAGGGTAGTATGGTTTACCAATCTTGAGGTGCAATAGTATCTGTCAGGATCATTTGAAATAATTAATTTACAATCTTTCTTGTGTTCAGTTTTTTATTCTGTTGCCCACTTCATTTATAATACTTTAACAATTTTTGCTAGATTGTAATTTTTCGCTACAACGATAGAAAAATTTTTCCATTTCCATTTCCATAGAACGGCTTCATATAATCTAGTACATATTTCTATAATTCTTGTATTTCCATCAGCATGAAGCGTCACCAAAGTCTTGCTGAAGAAGTTTCCACATCACCTTGAGAAAGACTCTTTTTTTATTTCTTAGAAATTAGGAATTTTAGAACCTAGAAAAATTTGCTTTCTTGCAGAACGTACGTTGGGGGCTCAGTTTGCGGGCCAAAATCTTGAGCAAAATCTTATTTTAGGATTCAGAAAGCTCAGTGTTGACGTATGAGGGAAGTAGTGCCCAAATATTGTCCACGAAATATCTCGAAAAGAGACCGTACGTGCCTGTGGTGCTCCCCGATTACTGCGCTCGTGCCACTTTCCCCACTGAGAAGGATTTTGGGTAACAATTCTGAAAAAAAAACAATCCGGTATTCAGCGTCTGCCTCAGGGGTAACGGCTTCGTAAATTCTTTCAGAGTAAAATTTGCTCAATAATTAAGACTGATAATCATTGTAATAATGTAGTTGAGATTGCATGACTTTAGCATGCATCATCCTCTAGGCTAGGATTTCATCCGTGCTAATAGATGCTCATTAAGCATGAGATCAAATTATTATGAACAGCTTTTTATTGGACATGGAAGTGCATTAGCGAAAATTGTCATTGCAAATGTGTCGCTGCTACATTTTATATACGTATAAAATGCACTTTGTGTTTTTGCAGTTGTCGTATATGTAATATGATGTTGATTTTTCCAGGAAAAAACGGAAAGGATGGAGATTCCGGCTCATATCACTGCGTTGCACGAAATGAGCATGGTGAAGCGCAATCCCGAGAGGGGACGTTGAAAATCGCCATGTTGAGGGACGATTTTCGGACTCGGCCTCGAACAGTTCAAGTGAGGATTTGTTCAGGGGCTTTGGTTACTAGGACATCGAAAGGATTTTGTTTTTTCCTTGATGGATGTTTGTTCAAAAGTAACCTGGTGCTTGCCTTTTAGGCGCTCTCGGGTGACAAAGCCGTCCTGGAATGCTCACCACCTCGCGGTTTTCCGGAACCAGTGGTTAGTTGGCGAAAAGATGACAGGGAATTGAAGCTTTCGGAAATTCCACGAATGACGCTTCATCCTGATGGAAATCTCATAATTGAACCTGTGCGTTACTTCATTTTTCTCAATTTGTTTTCCATATTTTTTCCTGTTTGAGATCATCATCCAGAGTGACTTATAGGTGGAGCATGGTGATTCTGGAACGTATCAATGTGTGGCTACAAATATGGTTGGAGAACGGGTCTCAAATCCTGCTCGACTTAGTGTTTATGAAAAACCGAAATTCTTGGTGGGTGGTATTTTATTTATTTGGTACCTGTTTCTTAATCTGAAAGAAAAACCTTCTGGTAGTCTGATTAGTGGTCCAGTTATCCTGAAAAATTCAGGATTTTTCCCACTTTTCGGGGTGATAGCGTCGAATATTTATTGTCATTCATAATTTCAAACCGTCAAGGTTGAAGGATTAACGAGCATGAAAGCCTTTTTCATGGATTTGTCTTCTGTTTGTCACTGTAGTTGAGATTTGTTATAGCTTGTGGTGCATAATGATAGAAAGGTGGGTGGAGCCACTGTTGTACGATTGGTGCATTTGAACTCCGTTTACTTCCACTCACTCGGCATTTCTTGACATTCTCATCTGTAAATGTTCACTATAGTTGTTTCCTACTGTTGTCGATAGATTCAACAGTGAACTGCGAGTGACGGTGCTTGAAATGAACAATCATAGGGCAGTGGTACAGCCCAGTTTGCCATCCTGAAGTGAAACGACGAATCATAGGGCAGCGGAACCGCCCAGAGTCCTATCATGATGCACCTTTACTCTCTTTACTTCACAATCATGTTGTACCAAATGACTGGTATTATTTTGAAAAAAATAGAATTCATACAAGAGCCAGCTTTTAAATAAAGGAAAATGTATGGTCAGAAGTAACTTGTAGGTTTTTAACTTTGCAACATGTTTCCGGGATTTTTATATATTCCTCCCCTTTGTTTTATATTGCGAAATTTGGAGCTGCACAAGTGCAGCAGTTGAATAATTAAATCAAAAACATATTGAAAAAGATAATATTGTTGCACTGTTGCATTTAGCTCCCGGAAGTAGATTTTTCGTGTCCTTTAATATTTGCCTGGAATGTAGCGGTACAAATTATCCAGAAAAAACTGTTTCCAGCAAGAACCGAAAGATGTCACCGTTGACGTTGGCTCATCTGTACTTTTCGACTGTCGCGTTTCGGGTGAACCACAACCTCAGATCAGCTGGAAGAAGAAGAACGATCAAATGCCGGTAGCCAGAGCGTACATAGCAAAGGACAACAGGGGATTGCGAATTGACAGGTATGTTCTCTGCTCTTACTGGTAAGTATGCAAGTTCATGTCAACATCATTAGCGCGTGTGTGTTACACTGGACGCTTTGCAGAGTGCAAGTTTCTGACGAGGGTGATTACGTTTGTTATGCCAGAAATCCGGCTGGGTCGATTGAATCATCGGCGCGGTTGAAAGTCCAGGTGGGATAGGGAACTTTTTTCCAGGGCATTTTAAAATTTATAAGTTGCAAAACTCGAATCAAAGCTGTTTCAGGCCCCTCCCACTTTCCAAACCAAGCCAACCGATCAAACTGTTGCTCATGGATCCACTGCCACATTTGACTGTGTTCCTGTAGGACAACCTACTCCAGCGTATTTTTGGAGTAAAGAGGGACAACAGGTTTGTGTAGACACGTACTTTCACTTTTTTCCCCTGGAACCGTTTTTGAGTTCCTGAAGATACCTTTAATAGGTTTAGAATCTCTATTAGAATTAGTTGGAGCGAGTCGTTCTGGATTTGTTCCCACTAAGCTTTATCCGCTGGGTAAATGCAATCTGGTGGACTTGACGGTGCAGTTTTTGAAGAAATCTCGCTGTTCAAAAAAACTTCGTAACAATAGTGCCTAATGATGTTGGTACCCAAGCGTTACTGCAAGGTGGATAAAGGCCGTTGGAAACGGATAAATGAGCGCTGTATCCCCCTCCCAAGGTTCAAGTTGTCCGGAAAAGTTTGTCGATAGACCAGTATTGTTGGCCTAGGGGGTGCAATGTCGGGCTAGCTGCTTCATAGGGAACGAATTGAACTTCAAAGACTCATCTATCATTTTATTTGAATGAACCCATGAAAAAGTTTGGAAAATGGAAGAAATATTTTTCATTTTGTTTTGTTCTCATTTTCGATACGGATTTCGCTGATGATATTCATGTTTTATGGAAGTTTTCATGAATTTTTCTGCAAGTTTTTCTACTCTACCCTACTAGAAACTAGATAAAGAAAAGAATTAAGTCAGTTATGTGCTGTGTTGCTTACATTTGGCTACCAGTGTTTTTGTCATGAAGCTGGAGGAAAACCAGGAAGCGATGTTATTCTCCTCCTGTTGTGTAACGAAATGAAACCGAAACAGAAAAATTCTGTTTTATGGCTGATGAAAGAAAGATTACATCGGTTTTATTTCCATTGTTATTACCTACCTAACACGCAATAACAGCATCACAATTCATTGAAAGGGCAGCAGCGAAGAGTTTGTGAGATGACGTCGGAGCTTACCCGAAGGTATAGGTGGAGGGATTCAGATTAAGCGTGGAATTTAAAGCTAGATACCCTGCCCATCTGGCTGCCTCTGTTAGTTTTAGTTTGATAGGAAAGCTCCTGGATTTTATGACATAATCCTTGACTGTCATTCCTGGAAGCGGCGGGATTCCTTCAAGGTTAGCAGGCCTTTAAAAAAAGAGGTCATCTTCTAATCTGCAATAATGCTGTTTCTATGCCACTCTATAGCTCGTTTCCATAAGGAACATGCAGAAGTACGGAATGCTGCTGACGTTATACTTGGAATATTCATTGGAATTTCTGGAATTTTGTGGACAATGTTTTGGCTGTTGTGTAACGCTTTATGCATAACTATATGGCACAACAATACAAGCTTAGGGGTTATGGAGCGTTGTACTGGAAAAGGAAGTGCTGTCGAGCTTCGTGATTGGCCAATCCATCCGAGTGACCAATTACAGAGCTAGACCGCGCATTTTTGGTGTAATGCTTCATATTAAGGGACGTTCTAGGATTTTCAGGAAAGCCTCCTAGGTTGACCAGGTCTTCATGGCGACAAATCCCTCCTTTCCTTGAGGACAAAAAGTTTTTTTCAAGGGTGCGAAGGAATAAATCCCAAAAAGCATGTAGGAGCACTGGATTTTTATTTTATGGATGCAGTAGTTGAAAACAAGGAACCAGATTGTTTACAAGTATAGTTTCAATCCAATGAAGATAATGTTATGAAATGTACAAGTGTTTAAATACAATTCCTTCCAGAATTTGCTGTTCCCTGGTCACGTATCAGCGGACGGCCGCATCAAGGTGTCATCTTCTGGAACACTAACCATTGCGGATGTGCGTCCAATGGATGAGGGTGCCTATGTTTGCGCAGCTATGAATTCTGCAGGAAGTTCGCTGAGCAAAGCATTGTTGAAGCTCTCAACGAAGGGTGGGTTGTTCGTGTATGGATAAAATTTCCGTCTTTTTTCCAGTTGTGCTTTTTCTGACCCCATCGACATGACCATGAATGTGTGTGTACCAGCTGCATATCGTCCTTCCTATAGTTCTAGAAATTTCTGACTCATTGGCTAACGGATGACTTGGCTGAGAACACGTCGTCGTCGATGGCTGGGACATTAAACAAATGGTCTTCTGACATTTTGCGTTGCACGTTCAGTTTGTACGCGGCACAAAAAGTGGCCGGGATCATTTGCGAAGATGATTGAAGTGCTGATGATTCTTGCCTGGATTTCTTCGACTTGACGGATCTGATCCAGAGTATTCTGCCTGGCCTTCACCTACTTTCTGGCTCTGGATGAGCTACGCAGAGCAAAGCAACTGCTAGAAATTGGATTGTTCCAGCTCATTGTGCATTGCTTGTCTCGGGACGCACTGCTTGTTTATCGTCTTCGGGTGTATAGATGCTATAGTAGATCCTGGATCTGACTGGTAGTTCTCAATCGCTTGATGGATCGTGAAAACGTGTATAATCCACCAGCCTGGTTCACTTTGGTCAGGTTTGGTTCGGTTTCCTTCCCTGCTCGTCCTGCCAGGCTCGTTTTCCAGGAATTTTATCTCCGCTGCATCATGATTGATGGTTCAGTTTCGCTCGACTACCTGTTTCAGTACTCATACACTGCAAAACAATGTGTCTTTTGTTTCACAATGCCTCTTCACCATTTTCTGGGTTAGAAATCACAGTGAATCCTAGCAAATCCCGCTGCCAATAGAGTCCTCCAAAAGAGCCGTCACATAGTTCACCCGCAGTAAAAATATGCCTTGTTCATTTCGAAACTACCCGCACCAATGAATATTTCACGGTATCGGTTGGCGCCATGCCGTTCCACTGGAAGAGTTCTGCCAAAAGGCTCAAATTTTGTATTCGGCCCATGTTTTCAAGTGACGCGTGACTAAACTGTTGCTGCACTAGAATGTGGGTGCTGTTTCTTGAGTTCGTGCCTCCATCTCCCTCAAAAAACCAGTTTTGCGTGATGTTTTCCGCATTGTGACGTGGAATAGCGCAATCATTCCGTAAAGGTGTCTGCCTCTTTTTTCGTGGAACCGACATGGTGTCTCGTTTTGGAGGTGGAGCTGTAGTATTTTGCTAGTAGTAGTTTTTATTCGTTCGGAATCTAAAACAGCTTTTCTTTCCTTGAATTCTGCTACTTATTGCTGGCTTGTGAGGATGCAAGCTGATTCATCATGAACCACCGTCTCTGAAGCCGTGGGTCATCTTTCCTTGGGCATTTTGTTTTGCGTTTTATCAGCCAGATTCTCCCCAGAAAAAGTGAATTTTGTAAAAATACTGGTCCATCTGGGATTGAGAACGATTAATTATTTTGACGAGTGATCCAACGCCAAATTCAAGGATTTCTAACTCTTGAACAAGGGAAAACTCCACAGCCTTTCTTATACCTTCCCTGGGATTGGATCGCTTTTTTTGGAAATGAGGCTTTTTGATTTTTCCTCTAGTTTTCGACTATGAATGGATTAGAAATATGAAGACCACCCTCAGCGTTGATCATAGATCACTTTTTTCAGGCCACATTTTTTTGCAGTCTTCTAGTCAGATTTCTTCAAGAGAGGGTATATGAGGTAAAATTACTATCCAAGACTCTAAAATAATAGTTTTAGATTTATTCACAATTTCCTTTCAGTGCTAGACCTGTACGAAAAAATTAGGGAAATTTAGCTGTAGTAAAGATACTTTCTAACATGCTTTAGCTACCGTGAGCCTAGTTTAACCCTAAAAATGAGGTCGCAGTACATAACGGATATGATTTCCACGATCAGCTTATCAAGTAACTCCTCTGAGTTAAGTTTTGAGAGAAAAATCTGCTTTAGGATATAAATAGCCAGCTAAATGTGTTTTTTGGAGTAGAATTTCTGGAATAGTCGCGGTTAATATTAGCGTAATATTTTCGTATTCCCCAAATATTCGCTCTTACCTCCAACCGGCTGTTCTCTGTTCTTGGTAACCTGTAACCTTGCCCATATTTTCCGTAAGTTTTGGCACATTACCGCAACATTCTAATTAGGCGAGTGCGTCGACACCTCACGGCGTCGGCTCATATTTCAGGACGCAATGGAGCGGCGATGCCTTTCTGGGTGTCGAGGTATTCCACACTTGACTTGACCTTTGACTGAATGACCTCACTGCTCGCATATTTATCTGCGTTGTCTGTACGCTACGTTGTCGTGTCGTCCGTCGTAGGTGGTCGGCCGGCCGGCTGGCTGGTCGCTCGTTTGTCGCTCGCAGCAGTGCGTGGACTCGGCGAGAAGTTGGACGTTTCAACATTGGAGCCGTTAACTATGTTCTTTTTCGCTCGTGTGGCGTATTTCTTTACACGTTCGTCGTCATATTCAATAGAAAACTGTGATAAATAGCAGTGACATTTGTGTGCGGCCAAGTGTATGTCTGTGTGTGGTCGGCTAGCAGTCAGTACACACACACACACACGGAAACCCTCATGGATCGCCTCGTCATCGCCTCTTCTTCGTTGCATTTGAAAAGTTCTGTGTTCGCCGCTGTAAAATGGCCGTTTATGATTCTGACAACCTGCAGCTAAGCAAACATTTTTCATAGCACGTTTTCTTTAGCCACGATTCGTATACGACAATTCTGCTGTAATATTACGCACCCACGCTATCATTTTTTCCGTTCTTCGTTGGTGGTGCGGTTCGTTCCCGAGCCGAGAGCCCAGCTTGGACTATGTTTCTGGATGATATTACTGAAGCTGATGGGTGCGAAGCTCCAGGATCGAACCCCGCTCTGAAGCACTTCTCATATTTCACATCTGGTGGTATGCATGCTGCACTTTAACACATCAGTGTCTCTAGTAAAGTGCCTTCATCTGAGTGGATTACTGGATTGTGTTTTCATTTTAGTAGGATTACTAGTTTTTCATGCCAACTTTTTTGCACCTAAGCATTTTTGAGGATTTATAGGGAAGCCTAACTCTTACACTTGTTATGTTATCAGGTAACATGGGAGGATTTTGAATAGTAAAGATTGAATTACAGCTAAGTGATTGATAATATATAGTAAAGTACTGCAGCGTAATTTTGATTAATATGGAATAAGAAGTAGTAGTTCAAGTAGTAACCTACCTAGCATAGTTGTTGACTAAATGGTGTTACTTATATAGGGATCTCTTAATACGTAGTAAACTATTAGATTGCCTGAAATAAAATGTACTTGTCCAGTAAGAGTGAAGCATTTGAATCCAGAAAGTCACTGCTTGGCCATGATCACTATTTTTGGGACGCTCACTACCTGCGGTCACTATTTTTGGGATAGTCTTCATATCTTTATATTATGTTACGTAGTAATATTTTACTGCTACTATCATTGTAGCACTATTACTATATTGTCCAGTATATATTAAGCTGTGTATCTTTAGTAGTAATGAGATTTGAAGTAAAAATGTAGGAACACTGAGAAGAAACTTACCACTTGGGTTACTAATTCCTTACTTCTTGCTAACTTCAGTTACTTCGGTCTCCTACTGTTGTAAATTCGCCCACTCCCACCTGCCATCCTTCGCTACCTCCTTTTTTCCTCATTAATACTGAATGACGGCTTTCGCCTACATCTGGGCGAGTTTTCACAGTTTGCTTCTTTTCAAGCCCAGATAAGCGCAATGGAAGCTGTTTTTCAGCAATCGGAGAAGGGGACTGATCCAGAAAATGCGGTTGTGTAAAGAGTAACGACGAAATACGTGTAATGATCTTCACCTGACAAAAAGGAATGAGAACGCTCCGCTTTAGTAACCAGTAAAATCCACCGAGAATCAATCGTTGCACAGTGTTGTTCGTCTGAACTGTTTCTATCTCAAAATTGACGTGATGGTTTTTTTGTTCCTGGAACGTCCAATGGACTCTGGATAATGCGAGGCCAAGTACAAGGTCAATGACGTTGTCAAAGAAGCCGCTAAATACTGTGTTTTGTACGATAATTAGTGATGTTTGCCAACTAGACGTCTGCTGACATTATTGTTAACTGGAACTCTTCGTACTGTACTACAGTACTAACTTGTCGCTCTCAGAAGTTATGAGGTGCAATTACATGCTATACTAAGAAAGTAATTTTTAATTCTTTGGTACTTCGAACACTTCTGTTTTGAAACGAAGTCCATTTGAGGAAGTGCCTACATGTCTGTAGCTCAGGTGGTTAAGAGGACGACCAGAAATCAGCCGACATTTACCTGGATTGGGTATCTCACATCGCGGATCGAATATTTTTGTTTCTGTCTTAGAAGACTTGTCTATTCCAAGAAACTGCCATGTTTTTGGATTCAATTTGGTGCCGTAATGGTCAACATGGATGGTTCTGAAATGAAAATTCGCATTTATTTAATGGTAAGGTCAAAGATTTTCAGGAATAACTGGTGACTGGTGAAGTACTTGCAGAATATGACTACTATAATACAAAGTAATGCAAGGTTTTTTTGTAAGGATAATTGCACAGACATAGTGTGAACTGAGACATTCCATCCAGGAATTTGTCACACGGCTGATTTCTAATCTTGCTATTATTCACCTGGGTTACAGACATGCTTTCTTAATTGCTCAATTGATCCTTAATCTTCAGGATTTTAGTGTTATGTACTGCATGTTTTAGAATGACGTCTAGGATTAATGATGCCTTTGCTTGTTTGGGCTGGATTTTACCTTTTTGTGTGCTAAGAAAAGGTATCCGTAGCGCTGGTGCTCGTCTCATATATTTGGTGGGGTAAGGTTTCGTTGTAAAGGCTCCGGATCGTGAGAGATTTTTCGGATACCTGGATATGGCTGTATTACGGAAATTGTAAAATTACTGTATTTATGCTGCTATGTACAATTTGATGACATCTCATGGTACTTCTTGGTCTAGAAGTGCATAATTGTCTTGATTTATTATTTTACAAGTTTTGCTGGATTCTCTTCGCATGCATGATTGTCCTGGAATTTTTTCTACCCCCTCCCCGGTCATCGGACGTAATCCACAGATGAAACCTGCTAGTGATCAACATCGCCGGCTAATTTCCGTTTTTCCGTAGTCTGCCGTGGCTAATTAGCTATTGCTGATTATTGTGGACATCTACTATTTCAAGGTGTCCCCTCGAAACAGCTGACGACGATTGCTGCAAGTTCGTTGCTGTCTGTTTTTTCCTGGATGTGCGTCCATATGCGCGCGATAAGCCGTTGAAGTGTCTGTAGTGCAGCAGTTTCCGTCGACCCACCCGTTCAGCCTTGACGGGTCCTCGTGATCTAACTCTAATCCTGGTTTGATCCTCCCGTGCGAACTGGCGAACCTCGGCGATCCTAAGAGATTATCTATTTGCGTCGCTACGACGTTTGGCAACGATTTTTCACTTTTCCACCTTCTTTTATCCCGCACATCGGAGCACACGTTGTTCGTCCATGTTTTCATCGGTGTTTGGACAGCTGTGCGAAATCCGCATGTCAATTAATTCTCGTGCTTCACCACCCTTCACGACATTTGAACGTGGTCAGATTGATGTCCCTTCTGTATGGGAAGCGACGACTTCATTAAAGCAATCAAACCCTCCTCATTAGGATGTCTTCTCCTCATTAATTCGTTTGGACTTTGTAGCTCTTTTGTGGATAATTTTTTTCCTCATTTGGTTAGATGTGGATGATAATTGTAATGGAATCGAACAGATTCATTGAGATATTGTTTGAACAGTTCATTCATTCGGTTTTTAGAAATTATTCGAACTATTTCTGAGGATGAATGACGTAATGAGAGGTTCAGTTTCGAAGATGCGATTTCGTGTACGTCGAAAATTTGAGGATTTGATCAGAGGGAGCAGTAAAGCTGCTGAGGTGCTAACGTCTCTGGGATTCCTCTCCTTTTTCAAATATTCGAATGTTCGAATCGGTTCCAAAATCGTCAAGAAAATGACTAAATCGCTCTATTCTCAGTCGGTCCTAAGCACAGTTCGAACAAGTTATTCATTCGACAATATCGATAATTGAGTGGTTCGATTAATTCATTCGTTCGATTCTCTAAAATCTGAGCTAGGTATTCGAGTATTCCATTTAATCGAGTGCTCTGAAAATGAGGATATCTATTAATCCATTCGAGCTCTCAAAGGAAACATTTCGAATCTTTCAGATGTTTGAGTATTTTGAAAATAATAATAAAATGCTGTCATATATAAACTGCATAGATCCTTGTTTGAGCTGATAGTTACATATTTTCTCTAGGGGTACATGCAGTTTTTGTTCTTTGTTTGTTTACTTACTTGAGACATTACAAGTTAGCGTTCTAGTTCCAGTACAACTAAATTACACAATCATCTAGTGCAATTACATATTCGCTTAGGGATTCTAGATCTCATTTTAATTAGTTACCTAGGATTTCAGGATTGAATTGAACTGTTAAATTGTTTGAGCCCAACGTAGGGATTACCGAAGGTTTAAAGAATGTTGTTGTTAGTTTTGCCCTGGATCCGTTTGTTTACTTACCGAAAAATCCACGCCAGCCCCGGAGGAGTGTGGGACGTCCCAGAGCCACTCTGTTTAAGCGTGACCTCCTCGTTATCCTCGGATGATACGCTATGGTGGCAGCGGCGCAGCTCGTTCACCTCTTCTAATTGCTTCTCCAATCCATGCATACGCGCCGTGGTCCCCTTTATAATAGGGTATCCTGGATTTATTATGTGGATAGACGTGATTAATAATCAAGATCTTCACTTTGTATTTGGCACCTTGTATTTATGAGTTATGGGAACGTCCGAAGCCGCGGCTTTTGTGCGCAATGCCCTGACAATTGGGGTCGCAGTGAATAATGGATCACCCCCTCTGCCTGCGTTATATCTATCTGGCCGAATCCTGGCTCACTCACTCACACACACACGCACTACCGTATGGAGGAGATTTGTTTGGTCATGCCACGTCAATTTCATTTTTTCAAAGGAATGCTTTGAAATTCGGAGATAGTACTGTTCTGTGTAGTCGACATGAAGCTAAATCCTGGAAGGTTCCGGATATTTACTCATAATTGTTCGCATATTCGAATACTTGTTCATTCGGATTGCAAAATGGATTGGAACAATAAATTGATCCGACTTTTTGGATTTATTGAAATAGAGGTACTTTGAGGCAAAACGCCGTTCCTGCAATGTATAGTTGAGCTGAAGCTGAATCCTAGAAAATTTTCCTTGCTTCCTACTGATCGAATAGTCTTCCTAGCGCTACTTCAAGTAGTTTTGGCGAAGAATAGCTCAAATCCAGAAGGTTTTGCTCTTTCAACTTGTTCTGATAGCCGTTATAGGATGAGCTCATTTTTCCAACCCCCATCCTCCCGCGTCATCGTAATATCTTCTGGATAATCAACGCTGGAGCGAGTTTAAAGCTATTTTCGCCAGTTTTTGTGCTAAAATTTGTCGCAGTAATTTAATCAAAAGTGCTTGAAATGTTGTATTCACGGTGCTGGGCTTATCAATAAACGTAGTGAAAAGCACCTAATGCATCGCGAACTTTTTTTTCCATCCTGGCGAGCTTATCCACGCTGTCATGTCACCACTGAGCGTTCGTTACACACGGCAAAAGCCACCCTCTTCCATCCATCCCCTTTTTACCGTCTAATTTGGTACAGATTCACCCAGCAGAACATACGGTTTGTGCAGATTATTAACGTAGCTTAACGTAGCGTACGCATAATTCTCGTATGCGTTGCTGGTCGCAGTTAAGCCGATGATTGCCTGCCTCTGTTGATGCGCATGGATTCTTCCCGTTTTGCAACTAATCGATTTGGTTCGATTGGTTCCCCGTTGTTGCAGTTTCTGGAATTGACTCGATATTAAATCGCTTTCACAGTTGCCACCTATGTTTTCACCGCTCGTCACAAACGTGTCCGTCCGTGTCCGTCCGTGTTGTGGCGCGCGCCCTTTGATTCTGGATGGACGAGCGGCGGCGGCGGTGGAGGTGGTGACGGCACGGGTTCGTCCCTCAACCCTCGCGCCCCGCTCCCCCTCACTCAATTATCAATTATGCGTATTGCGATATGAAACTGTTGTGTGTAGAGAGCGCCGCAATTTACGCTCTGAGCTATAATCGCAGGCTACTTGTTGCTGGCCGAGCGACGCGATATCGCACTATTCTCACGTTCATGCGACTCGTCGCTATGCAAATCGCACCGCAATCTCATCGTTTGTGCTGGTGAATTTGTTTAATGTGTCGTTGACGTGCGACATATGAACGCGATGTATTGCGATGTAATGCGCTATCGCTGCTCTTTACCCTCTTGTGTACGTTTTGTAACGGCCCTCACCACCACCAGCCAGCTCCAGCTCTTCGCCGGCTGCAGCGAATTGTTGTTTGGACGAGCTGCACCGCCGTACGGAAAGCTAATCGTCTATATTACTATTAAAATGCTAACTAAATTATGCGTCTGCGCTATCCAGGCTGCTGGATCCTGAAGCATGGAGCCACTCTACGAATGTTCGTACGGCGTTTCACGGTCCATCAGCACGTTCTTGTTTGTCCCAATGTTGACCGTACGAGTTTGTTCGAAGGATTAAGATAGCCGGACAAGGTGTCATCTCGCATGAGGAGTCATCAGCAATCGTATTGCCCTCTTTTATGGGGTTATGGATGGTAACGAGGCGATAGAGGCGATCCATAGTGTCGTTCCTCGGATGTTGCTCACTTTCTAGTCCCAGACTTTGACATCTGTGCAGTCTGAATGCAGCTAGAATTGAGTATTAGTATTACTATTAGTACTAGTATCATTAGTTACTAGTTTTTACTAGGTCAAAACCGTTTTTTTTAAATGACTGAATCGATCCTCAGCTGCTGTCATTTTTTCCAGCACCAGTAAAGGTGAGGATGGCGGCAAGTGGGGGAGAAAACCCCGTTCTAGAAATAGGCTTTGATTCCAATATTTCGCCAGTGTTTCAGCTGCGTTCCTTCCTTACAGCTATTATCCTAGCGTCTGCAGGATTAGTCCGGCTTCCCAACCAGAAAACTGATGTTGATGCCTCTGGAAGGCGATCAGCCTAAGCGGCTCATTTCCACTCTTGACTACTCCTCTGTTCCTTTCTCATTTCTTCCTGAATTTTCTGGATCCAGTTTTTTCCTGGAAATTACACACTAAAAATAACACTTGATGTTTGGCGATGTTTAGCCGTTTTCGGCGCGTACGCTTTCTAATTGCCAACGACTAAATGGAATTACTCGTGAATTACTCGAGCGGGCACATAAAATTTTGTCAATTTACTTTCTCACGCTCTTCCCGCCGCCCGTCCACCCATCCAATTGGTATTGTGGTGCTCATTAGGTGCCACGCTATGTGAATGCTGCTCATATCAGCTGTGCGTTTGCGTTTCTTTTTTGGTCCTCATCCTGGTCCTCATCCTGGCCTCCTTATCCGCATCCACCTCCTCCTCCTTGTCCTCCTCTTCTCAGCGCGCTTCCCTTCCATGCGAGTCGCTGTTCTCCCGGATTCTCTACCGAATGAATCTAGTTGGTTGTCGTGAGTTGTCGATTTGTCGCGTTCATCCTCCACTTCACTCGCGTCACCTTAGATCAACCCTATGAGAGGAACCTATGGTGTTTGGATCCTTTCTCAGTTTAACATCCGCATTATCCCTATGTCTGAATGGAACTAATTGTAATGATGGGTGTAAGTTTAATTTTTTTCCAACCCATTTCATAGCCAAAAGTAGCATGTAAACAAAGAAATTACTGCCTAATTTTCAGCTGTACTGGCACAACCTCCTCCAGTGATCGAATATGGCCATCAGAATCAGACATTGATGGTCGGATCTTCTGCCACATTGCCATGTCAAGCCAGTGGTCGAACACCACCGAGGATTTCATGGCTTCTGGATGGCAACACCGTGGATACCACGAAAGACAATCGCTACAGTCAACACTCGAGTGGAAGTCTGCACATTGCGGATCTCAAGTAAGGAGGATTTGTTAGCCTCGGTTGACCTCTTTCTCACATCAAATGTCGGCGGCGCTTCGGCCGTTGACGCCATTCGCGGTACAACAGTCTGGCGACTACAATACATGGAATTGTTCCATGGACAGAATTTCTCGCCTCATTGAGTTTGTTCACAACTTCGCAGTGTCATAGGTCGTTGACCGGCAATGAGTCTCTGTGTGAGGAAAAGAAATGTGAGGAAAGGAGGAAAAATAAATGTTAAATGTCAAGTAGTATAGGGTCTTTTAAAAACGGGAAAAGCGGGCTGTTTGCGCGTATAAGTAGTTGTAATAGAAAAAATTGAAATTATAAATATATATTATAATTTTTGCTCTGAACGACAAGCACCCAGGTTCCACACTATCTTACGCAAAGTAGCTTTGGCTTCACGGTTCCTTTTATTCTCTAGTTTCTCCCCAACTTTCATGCCTCTTGAAACGGACATGGCTTTTTCTTCCCATATGGGAACACAGCTTTTCAAGGATTTTTGCTATGCAGAACTATCTGCATCCCGCCTGGATATACTGCTACACTATTATATCCAGCATCTTGTTGCAATATATGCTGTTCCGCCATGCCTGATGAGTGCTGAACGTGCTGTGTCCGGCCATGCGTGAAATGTGCGGCTTCTTTTCGTGCTCGTTAACGGCAGAATCCACTCTTCTAGTATTGCATACACGAGCTGCGCGCATGTCCAGAGATCCAGAGTCTCGCGTGGATTGTATATCTGGTTTTGTTATGTTTGCGGCATGGTTTGAACGCAACATTTACAACGGGGCTCCGAGCACCGCAAAGGCAGTACCGGTTTGAGCGCTTCATCGGCATTTGTGGCAGGAATTTACTTGTGAGAGAGTGTGAATAGGCGCCAGATAAGTGGAAGATGAGGGACAAGTGGCGACCTTGCACGCTCGGATTCAAACGGACACACGCGACTGACTTAGAATACAAAGAAACGCAGCGTCAACACCTTTTAAGGGATTACGCATCAATCGATATGAGTTGTATCCCGGAGGGTCAGTTACTGATTTCCAGGAAATCCGATACTGGTGTTTACACATGTCGTGCCAAGAATGACGATGGAGAGTCCACGTGGACGGCATCTTTAATTGTTGAGGGTAAGTATTCAAAGAGATGATATCGAGCGGAAGAGTACAAAGAAATAGCAGAAGTATATTTTCAGATCACAACACCAAATCCGTGTTTTCTCGGATGCCGGACAGGTCTAATTTTCCATCAGCGCCTTCACAGCCGATAGCCAGTAATGTGTCAGATACTGAGGTAAGGACCGTTTATCAAATCACATGTTGCCAGGACTCTCAGGATTTTTTAATCCATGCAGTATTCCTTAATATAGTACAAACTTTTCTTCTGCTTCATTTTTTACTTTTCATTTATTTGATAGAATTTTTCAGTTGAAACCTGTTGTTCTAATACGAGTTGTTAGTCCGCTTTTTGCTGTTTTTTTTTCTCAGGATTCAGATTCCTGAATTTTTTTTTGTTGGAGCTTAGAACAGTTGTGCCTGCATTTTTTTCATAATTTTTCCTTCACAGCTGTGACGCTTTTTGTTGGTGTGTGGGTGGTAACACTTTTACATTCCAGTGTTTTTCTTTCTGTTTCGATTTTTTCTAGAAATATTGACAACTTTTTATCATCTATACAATTAGTTTGCTTTAGTAAAATGATAGTTGACAAATTACTGCACTACTATTCCAAACTTTTTAAGTAATGGAATATTTTGTTGCAGGTTGATCTGGAATGGCGTGCGCCAGAAAGAAATGGAGGCAGCCCTGTCACCGGCTATATTATACAATTTTTCAGTCCTGAAGTAGGAGAGGTCAGTCAATTCGAAGTTTTGCTTCGTTTTTTTTCTAATCCAGAAGGTTATCCTTGAAATTTAGACATGGTTGAACGTGCCTGACTACATATCCGGGCCACGATATCGTGTGAAAAACTTGAGGCCAGCTCAGACTTATGTGTTCATAGTCCGGGCAGAAAATGATAAAGGAATAGGACCGCCTAGTGCGATTTCTCCCGTCGTGACCACTATGGCGAGAAATGCTCATTGTAAGTATTATTCACTTTTTATTATTAATTTAAAAAAAACCACTGCTGGTATCTCATTAGGCAGTGGAAAGTACCAAAAAGGACCACAGTTAGGGTTGGTCATAGTATTTCTGGATACCACTTTCTTGAATAATTAGATAACTACTTCTTTTCCAACACATTTCAATAGGAGTAAACATAGTCACCAAAGTATAGATACATAGGATAATATAGTAACCATAATGCAGATAGTATACCTTAGATACCAAGCAGATTCATCGTTCAGTATCCGCCGATGACCTGGAGAATCTCGACCTTGAACAAGCGACAAGGCGGATAACATCCGAACAGCTGATCAAGCTTGAGGAAGTGAAAACCATCAACTCGACCGCAGTACGACTTTTCTGGAAGAGAAAGAAGGTCGAGGATATGGTTGAAGGATATTATATAAAATGGCGCGGACCACCCAGGAGCAATATAAACCAGTAGGTCTTTGGGCGCTTGTGCCTCCTTTCTCTCGGAAAACTTCAGAAATGCTTACTAATTTGTGTAATTATTTCAGATGGGTTAATGTTAGTGGTGCACATGTTGAATCGTACGTGGTAAATGGTCTAATGCCTTTCACAAACTACGAGTTCTTTGTGATTCCTTATTATAAATCCATCCAAGGAGCTCCCAGTAACTCTATGGATGCTTTGACAGCTGAAGCTCGTAAGTTTATTCCGCATTTTTTTGTTGTGTGAAGGGTCTTTCGTGGATTTGAGTTCAAATACTTTAGCACCATCACTGCCTCCTTCGGAAGTTCACATCCGTATGTTGAATTTGACAACACTGCGGATTGGTTGGAGAGCCCCACCAGCCGATGGCATGAACGGAATTCTGAAAGGATTCCAGGTGCTTCATCTTCCTCCTTTATACCAGTTGTTGCCTTTTATTTCTTGAAAAGTCCTTGCAACTCGGGGATTCCAGATTGTTATCCTTGGAAAAGGCACAAAATTCAACCGCAATATCACTACAAATGAACGTGCTGCAAGTGTCACATTATTCCACCTAATTCCTGGAATGACGTACAAAATCCGTGTTGCTGCACGTACCAATGCTGGAATAGGTGTCAGCCATGGAACGGATACTGTTACTATGAGTGAGTCATTTGTTCCGAATTTGTTGTCTAGACTCTTCCGGATTCGCTGTGAGCATCCATGGTTTCCTTCCAGATCAAGAAACACTGGACAAACATCTGAGTTTACACAGTGAACAGGAGTCATTCCTGTATTCATTGTCCCGTCAGTCATGGTTTGCACTACTTGTGATGCTTCTCGTATGTGTGTTCCTGATTCT
The DNA here is from genome assembly GCA_000688135.1 of Ancylostoma ceylanicum. Taxonomy (NCBI): domain Eukaryota; kingdom Metazoa; phylum Nematoda; class Chromadorea; order Rhabditida; family Ancylostomatidae; genus Ancylostoma; species Ancylostoma ceylanicum. Next base: position 910,032 of record JARK01001364.1, on the reverse strand, counting down.
TGTGGCTATATTTGTTTTCTGGTACTACAAAAATAGCAAAAATGCCAAGGTAAGTACTGTTATGGTAATGTGTTGCTTGCGGTGGTACTGTTGTATGTGTCTAGTCACATTGTTTGGCTTTCAGCGTGTGCAGAGCACTGAGTGGCATCAGTTTCAGGATCGAACATTCATAAAGATTAATGACGGATCAGTTCATATGACACAGAACGGTGTTTGGGATCATAATCCGTATAATACAGCTGGACGGATGACTCTCAACAATCGGTGAGCGGCATTTTGTATACTACTGATTTTTGTGGATTGTTTTTATGGATTTTTATATTGTTTTTCAAAAACAGTAGAAGCTGTCCTTCTTTGAATTTCATACTACGAGCCAAGGAAAACTTGAAGAAACCATATTCTAATGAAGGATGCTGTCAACCTCGCGACCACACATTTTGACCGTTTGAGTTCGCGCCCATTCTCAATAGAGCGCGCGTTGGCGGTGTAGCGCGATTTCCTCGGTAATGGTCGTGGCTGATCCGATGTCTTGGGGATATAGGTAAAAATAATCCAGTGGATTTGTGAAATTCAGGCCTTGTTGCGTAGTTGAGATTACCCACGGTAAATGTGGTAACACCACACAAATTTACCCATCCTCAACATATGCATCGGCACGTTTACCCTGGGTAAACTCAATGATGCATCCAGACCTAGCTTCCTTGCAATTTACAACCCTCATTCTTGAGAAAACAAGCCCATTTTTTGCTGTGTTACTCTAGAAGAAAGTTCTATTTTGACGCCACAATTCTGCTGAGTCATGGATAATGCAAATTCCTTGATGTGTACAGTATCAAAGAATTGAAAAACTAAGTTGACAAAATTTTTCAACTGTGTTATGAGGTACCTCTGAAAAAATTTGGAGTTTTTTCTTCCCCTTCCCTCTTTTGAAACTGCTCTGCTGGTACTTTTTGTTTTGAAACGAGCCGTAAATGATGCTTTGGTGATCAATCCTTGTTATTGACTAAGAAATATAGTAATTACTGGTAATGGTTATACTACTTCTGCTCGATTCATTGTTTTCAAGCGAGCCGCTATAGAAAATAATTATAAAATAAAATATAGAGATTTTGTGGATATTCAGATGCCCGGCCACTCACCAACCGTACTCGGTGACTCCTAGTCAACAGGATTTCTTCCATGCTCCATGCGATGAGTATGTGTCGGGCACAATGAATCGCCCTGGATCAGAGCATCACTACCATTATGCTCAATTATCTGGAGGCCCTGGAAATACGCTCAGCACGTTCTACGGGAACCAAGTACGTGTCTCTGCCTTATGGATCAATGTATGGCCATTTTTCGGTCAAAGCGTTTAATTTGACGTTTCAGTTCCAAGATGACCCTTCTCCTTATGCGACGACGACGTTGGTTATGTCAAATCAACAACCGGCTTGGTTGAATGATCGTATGCTGAGGGGCCCGGTACTGCCGAGTAATCCCGTGCCAAATGGTCCACCAGCAAGGTAGTTTATTTTTTTCTCTCTTCAGCGTACTCTACTCGTTATTTACCTAAACTTTTCAGGTATGCTGACCATACTGGCCGTCGATCACGAGGTAGTCGAGCGTCTGAACATCGTCAGGCTAGTCATCATTCCGACAGCCCACCCCACACAGATGTCAGCTATGTTCAGGTGGGCATTCATTGTTTTAGAGTTTTTTTTTTCTCCGGACATATGTTTATTTGACACGACCAAATATCTTTTTCCTGGATACCTAGTAGATTTACCTGCATTAATTATTTTACCTGCTACATTTACCCACATTAATTTTTGAGTGATGAGCAGCTATCTGCATCGAGAGTGATTCTCCTCCCTTCTACCCTAAAAATTTCCTGGATTTAGACTCGTTTTTTGCTCTTAGTTCGTGATTTTTATAGTAATCAATGTACTGAGGGCTGCTGTCAGGTAATCTGCTAATATGATTGAGCATTGTGTAATATTATGTGCACATACTTACTATTGAGTGTGGAGTATTATATCGGAAAGGTGGGCGGTTTCGTAGGTCTGCTATTGGTTGTTATATGCTTAGCCACACCCCTAAGGTACTCGGATGCATTCATTTGCACTAGGATGTGCTTATCCATGAGTGTTCAAGAAAAATAACACATAGGCCTCGTATGTCTATGAGTTGTGGAAAACATATAAATAAATTAATAAAATAAATAAATAAATAATCCACCATGTTGCAGTTTCAATCCTCGGACGGAACCGGCGAAAGTTCAAACGGTCGATCGAAACAAGGTACGATAGCTGGACGTCGAAGTCCTCCGAAGCACACGTTGATGGACTTCATCCCCCCTCCCCCAGCGAACCCACCGCCTCCAACAGATATAGCTTATGAGGTAAGGCTGGCTAGCTCATGCCTCTTGGATTTTATTTGGTTTCTGATCCCGAGCGTTGTGCTAAAGAGAGTTCCTTCCAGAGCTCACCCCGAAGGCCCTTACCGCGCTCATTGAATGTGGAGGACCCTTACGACTCCGTTTCGGATGGTTTAGGTTTTGCCGACGAAATGAAAGTTAGGCCTACTAGTAGAAATAGAACCACAGGTTAGTTGTTAGGAAATATTTTCCTTTGTAATTAGTTTAGATTTTGTTTCTCGTCCGAATTCTGGGTTTTTTCCAGGTATTCGTCCACAAAAAGGAAATCGAGATGACGATAGTCAGAGGTCATCTCTTATGATGGATGAAGAAGGCGGATCATCTGAAGCCGATGGAGAAACTTCAGATTGTGAAGCACCTAAGCGGAAAACTGTTCCGCGAATGGGTGTGTCTGCAAGTGCGCTGTCACAAAGCAGCTGTGAGTTCAGCAGATTTTTGTGGATTTCAACTTGCTATCCTTGATCCATTAGGAATTTCTACTAGTTGTCGTTTCAGATGAATCTGGTCGATCCGCATCACGGTTTAAGTCGATACAACGAGGCAAACAGGACCATCTGTGATCGTAGAGAGATGACCACAGTGTTGTTGCCGTCTTATCCCGGCTATTCTTAACGGGTACCATGTGAAACACTCCATATTCAACACAATTCTGTTGTAAATAGCGATAATTTCTTTCCTGCATATCTCATAAAGCCACGAACTCTTCAACACACCCACACACTCTGATAACTAATGCTCAACTTTTATACATACTCGTATTCAATGTAGGCGCGCATGATCTCACGGCCTGAGGCTCATCCGCGGACTGGCGCACACGCTCCCTTCCGCGCTATGTGTGTTGTTCCTAGAAATGTCCTCACCGCATTTATATCGCGCAATATATTGAGGTTATATCCAGTTCAAGCAAGCAGATGAGCTTTACTCTTGTTTTACTACTGTTCGAGGCTGTACGGTTCCACCATGTCATATTCTTGCTTGTTGATGTACTAACATGTAAATCAGTTGCTTAAAATTGTGCCGAATAAATTATTTTCTGCTATAGAGGTCCAGCAAATGCACAGTAAAAACATTTTAAGGTCAAGGTACAGCTTAAGCATCTTCGAAACGAAATATTAGGCTGTCCCATAAATAATGGCCGCTTTGAAGCTGAGCTTCGCAAGGTGCATAGCTGTAAAAATCATGGAAATGAAAGAATGACAAGGTGGTCCTGGATTGTAAATGGCGCACGCCTTGGGCTTGCGGATGGTTAAGGATTTGTCTACCCAACTCCTAAATTGGTGGGGTTATGAGGTTTCAAATTTTTTTGGCTGTGGCCGTTATTTTTGGGACAACCTAATAATTACTGTTCCCTCGAGCAAATGCCTTCTTTTTAGAGCGGTTTATGAGAGAATTCTCACCGTTTCTCAAGGTGCCTAACCAGCATGGAACAGCATGGCATTTGGTCTGGAATAGTAGCATTTCGAACAAAACTGTAGTATGTAGTAATAATAGTAAACGATTCAACATTTTATTGCTTTTTGCCAGGAAGAGGCGATAGAGTGTTCGAAGACGGAAACATTTTAAACATTTTATAGGGCTTGAATGCATCACTGAGATTACCTGGGGTAAAGGTGTTAACATCACACAAATTTGCCGGTCGTTAGCACTGACGTCAACACATTTATCCTGCATAATCCCAATGATGCATCCAGGCTCTAAACTTGTGTTTATTCTAAGAATAAGGACTCCCTATCCACTACATTTTGAGCTCCTGTCGTTCGCCATAATGCATCCATTTCCACCAAGGATTGGCCACATACATCTATGTATAGAATGTTCTGGACTATACGGTGGCCAAAACAATCTTTTTCTTGCAAAGCCCGATTAAGTAGCCAGCAAAATTTTCATCCCAAGGATGGGTTTATTCATACTACTCAGCGTCAATCCTGATCAAAGCCCATAACGAATGGCCGGTCCAACGCACAAAGGCTTTGTGAGGTTAACCATCCATCAATTCAGCCATTTTTTAACCTCCGTAGATGAGCTGCTTCCAATTATCTCACCCTGCAGGGGTGCTGGGTTTTCGAGGAGGGAGGGGTTGACCCACGACATAAGAAGCAGAGCACATAATAATCCTAGAACTATGGTTAGGCTGAGATTAAATTAGCTGGAAATGGTAACTTTTGCGGAACTGCATTCAGTGTTTGTAAGAAACGTGCAGAAAAATGAATTCTTCGTGTGAAAAAAACATCAAGGAAATCGAAGGGAACTAATAACATGGAAAAAAATCCTTAGTGGGGTCTTCATGCCTAGAAACAAAGGAATCACACGGGACTGTCTCTTCTGGTGGAAAGAGGGAGAAGTTGAACTACCGTAGCACAGCGCATCTATTTCACCACTTTGATATGTTTGACTTCGACCATCCGTCTGGCCCAACCCTGATTTCGATCCATCGAAGTACGGCGTTGAGTAGTATGAGTGAAGCCCAATTAGTCTCTAATGAACACTGAGCTCGTGCGGAGTTTCGAGGAATTGCCGGGATGGGGATTTCAGGATTGTCAACCATTTATCCTATTGTTTTAGGAAGATGGTTTCATGGCAAATAATAGATGTTCTGTGAAACCTACAGTTTCTTGTCTCACTGTTGTGCGGTCACTCAAACCTGTCAGTGAATTTTGAAGAAAAGAAGGAACCACGACTGGAACTGGCAACAACCCTCGGAAACTTATCAAATCACAGGAGCGTTCATTGTACGAGATCCGGTTTGCTATGTTCAGTAGCCTCCAGCCATTTTTTCCTCACAGCCCATGGAATGTTGGAGCAGCAGAGATTAGCTTTTGCTATAAAAATGGCAGGAGACAGTGGCTGCCTTTGAGGAAGACCTGCTTAGAGGTATGCTAGGTCTTTTGTTTCTAACATAAAATTTTCGTCGAAAACGTCAAGCAGCGTAAAGTCCAAGGCAGCACACACAAAAATTTCCGTTACTAAGCGTAGTCTAGCTTTTGACTATGAGAATGATAGGTAGAGCGGTCGTTTTCGTCAGAACCCATGCAAAAATGATTTTCGTATGCCCTCATTTTGTTGCGTTGCAACTGGGTGGTCGAGTTCCGCAGGTGGTGTAGATCAAGAAGGTCGATAACGCTGTCTTTGTTAAGACAAATTTCCTGACTCAATCGGATTTTCGTGACTTTTTTTGAAAGAAGACATGCACGAGAGGAAAGGAAAGCGACATTTGCTATACAGAGATATCGCAGGAAAATAAACACAACTTCTGACGAAGTTAAGAGGCTAAATAAGAAAATTACGCACTATTTCTGGAAAAATGGATGTTCTAAGTAAGAAGCAAGGATAACAGAAGACGATCACAATCGAAAAGGAATTGGATGGGGATAGACGATAACTACAATGTGAAACTGGTAGAAATGAGCATGGAAAGCTCTATCGCTGGAAACGTGAGTGACTGCAGCAAAAAAAGGTGATTGGTATCCCGCTACTTGTTCGGGGTTATAGAGATACCTTTTCTAACTTGGATGAACTTTCTATAAATTCCTGAGATTATTTGTAGCACTCGGCGCACATTTTTTGTAGTAGATGAATAAGTAAATTTAAACGAGTAAAACAAGAAAGGTCATTTGGCTATATAATGCATTAAGTGGTATAATAGAAAAATGTTAGACTTACAGCTAGTTCAATAAGTCCGCACAGAACAGTCCGGTCCCGGATGTGTAACTGGTATTACTCAAGGTAAACTCGTTAGCGCACTCAAATTTACCTTTTACGTACACTCTAACTACTATACTGAGGACCGAACGAAAATCAATTCAAAACCCGATCCGAGCAATTCAAAAGGTGAAAACTAGAAGGGTCCTGCGGAAAACCCGGAAAACCTGAAGAGCCGGGCACAGTTGAAGTTCCTGGATATTTCGCGAGGGCGCAAGTAAAGATTGTTGGCAGTGCCCTCTGGACCCGCTGGACAGGTCGGTTACATGGGATCACCTGGGGAGTCTGGGCAACCGGTTCGCTTCTGCATCTGGAATACTACAGAAGCCTGGTAAACATCTGGATGCTGGCTCACTCATCTTATAACTCCTCAACAGCGGTACTTCTCCCTCTCCGGAAATCCGAAATTCCAACTTATTCGAGCTTGAATATTTGAATTCGAATATATTTAATGCCCTTTTCGGTCCTAAGTACAGCACCCACCAACATGTTCATCAATACGTGACGTTTTCTATACCCAGCTGCTACCCATGGGTAGCATACTCATGGGTATGAAATTACCCAACGGTGTCTCCGGACGACGTACAAGTTAGTTGAAGGAGTAACATGTGATTCCACTACCACATTGTCGCCAAACTTCTGGGACGCGTTTTCTTCTGCGCAATGGATCAGCGATTTCAGCATGTTTTCGCGCATGTTCCCGTCAGGATCCTCGTATGTGTGAGCGTTAATGGCGTCACTAGCAACGGACAAACGACCGCCACATCCAGAGTGTTCGTCGCATGTTCTTTCGAATCCTAGAACTAGTAAGAGACGAGAACCAGCTATATCGCGCCAATTAAGCATATCTTTGTTGTGTCGCTATATATGCGTCTCAGTTGCGTGTTTTGTGCCAGTTCGTTTGACGTTTTTGTATTGTTGCTGTGCTTCAGAAGGTATTTCTTAGTGGTGCTATCATACCCACCCTAATCTCCACATGCTTCTGATGCAGTTGCTGGTCATACTTCCACACATTTTTTCATGTTTTCTTTTTTTTCAGGCTGTCAGGATGGATCTAGCCAGGTCTTCCAGCTACATAGCCATCGGCCTGTCCAACATAGTCATCATCACAACCCTCGCCTACATTCCTTATATGTTGACCCAAATCGACTCAGTTCTGGATTCCATAAGGGTAATATCATGGACCCAAGCTCAGAACATCCGGTTTTTCCGTTCCAGATAGAGTTCTCTGATTACAGGTGCATAATGATGAGTTCCAAGTGGTGGAGACAGCCGTAAAAATGGAATTCCGTGGAATACGAGGGGATGCCCCTCGTAAACGACGTCAGGCAGAGGGTGTATGCAGTGAGTCTTGTACATCTAGCACTGTAATAATTCCTACGGGATTCTAATTTGTAAGTTTTTCTCTAGATTGCGAATCCTCTAACAACTGCCCACCTGGAGCTAAAGGCATGCCTGGATTAAATGGCCAGGATGGCGATCCAGGTATCTTTTACACAAAAATGTGGTTGGACAATCCACCTCCATCCAATTTGCCTCTTCTCAGGGCCACCCGGAAAACCTGGAGAGCCGGGCACAGTTGGAGTTCCTGGAGATGTAGTGAGGACGCAAGCAACAGGTTGTAGACAATGCCCTCCTGGACCCGCTGGACAGCCTGGTTACATGGGATCACCTGGGGAGCCTGGAGAACCGGTTCGCATCTGCATCTGGAATACTTTAGGAGCTTGGTAAACATCTGGATGCTGATTCGCTAGTATTTCAGGGAGAAGCTGGAGCTCCAGGAATGCCCGGCCGTCTAGGCAGCCCTGGAATGGCTGGAATGCCGGGAGAGAATGGACCAGAAGGACCAGCTGGAAACATGGGCGAGCCTGGTCCTCCAGGAAACGATGGTATCAGAGGAGAGAAAGGTCCCGTTGGAGAGAAGGGTCCTGCTGGAGAGATAGGAATGAAGGGTCCTCCCGGTTACTCAGGAAGGGACGGTAGCGGTGGCTCAATGGGGCCACCAGGACCCGCAGGTCCACCGGGATCACCAGGAAGTCCAGGATTCCCTGGTGCCATGGGACCGCCTCCTGTCGAGGTGAGTATTTCTGCTTCTATTTAAGATTGATATAGTAGCTGTGTGCGAACTACATTGGAGTCTCTGTGGTAAAGGAAAACCTGGAAGACGAACTGTCTTAGGAACTGAGCATTTTGGGGATTAAAAAAAATGAAATTTTGAGGATAAAAAATGATCCTTCAGTTTCAAATCAATAGTACTACAAGTAACGTAATCCACTTACGTGATTCATTTTGTTGCATAAAAAGACGTGTTTAATGGATCTCTTTCAGGGAGGACCGGGAGAAGACGCTGGCTACTGCAAATGTCCTGCACGACGATCGCTCAAAGCGAAACGCACTCGCAAAGTCACGGCTTGAGAACACTGTTGAGCTGGATTCTGGAAAATAAAGAATTTGCTCTTATTCTTTCTATTATTGGTTTGTAAAAGGAACGTCATTTTGGAGTAGAAACCTCTCTAAACTTCAAACATGAGAAATGGGAATGAAACAAAGAAATAAAGTAAGAATAAACATGAATTACAACAAAAACAGCAAAAACGTAAATACATTTATAAGTTCCATTGCTTAGTTCTAGAAAGAGGTTCATGAGTCACCCTCTTGAAAATGGGTGGTCGACGAACCATGCGATTGTCCATTCGATAGTCACAATTCTTCGCACTTTTTTGACCTCTGGAACCTTCTGGAAAAGCTTTCGTGATTCTGGAAGAACTGTAAGAGGAGGATATGCTGTTGTGTTGTGGAGTAATGGCAAAAAAGTTGGTCTGATGGCTTATGGCTCAATAGGCAGCATTACACAAATGATTTGGACTTCACTGTCCCTCTCCCGGAGAAAATCCAAAAAGCGATATCTATCGACGTGTTGGGATCACTGCACGACTCCATCACTATCGCTACACACGGGATAAAGGCATCCAGAGTATCTTCCACAGTTGCTTCCGGAAAAAATTTAAGGATGTTTTCTACTGGATACCCGACAGATAAAAGCGGATTGCTGAGTCTCTTTGCGTCACCGCAAAACATTCAAGCTAACAACTTACTCTAGACATGCTTGCTGATCCAACTGGTAGAGCTGTACACGCTTTGCAGTTCCTTGATGAACGAGTAACACTTCCGGGTGTTCTCCTTCCTGATAGGATGAGAATGAAAGATGATTGTGAGGATAAACTTACAAGTAATCCAGAAACGAACGTTTACGTCAAGTTTCCGACGATATAGTACAACAGGAAGTGAAACAGCGGTATTTTATATATAGTTAGTGCGAAAGCTGGAGAATCGCAATCTGGTCTACTGAAGAATATTTGTAGGAATTAAACTACATTTCATGGATTATACAGCCTTATGGCAATGTTCTGAATTCGATAAACAAGGAAGTGTGGGGAAAAATTCGAGATAGGATGGATATCCATTATTTTTCACGCTAATCCGGTTCTGGGACTTTAACTGGACCGGAAGTGTGGACTCCTTGGCGTTCCTAATTAAAGAGCTATGTAGATATGTAGATGAGTATTAGCGCAAGCTGTCTTGGACCAGGTAGCTGGTGTAAGTTAACTGTTGAATTAGGTAGTAGCAGAAACGGTGATTTTGCTCACTTCTGTAAGCTCACTTCGAACAAATCACAAAATCTCTCGATGTTCTAGAGAAATTGCCAATGTTCAAACAAAAAGAATAGAATAACCTGGATCAGTGTAGTGCATTTATTGCGTCTGCCCCAACATAGGACTTACTAGCTAAATATGTTACCAGTAAGAAAGTACAGATTAGCGACAACGCTTAGTGCAAATAGCGTTTATGTGCACCTCAATATGGGAGAAGCCCATTAACAAACGGATCCAGTGCCGCTGTGGGAGAAAAGTGCAGAAATGCGGATCTGAGGAGTGCTTTACCCGTTCATCTCATATTGTGTTGTGAAGCTGAGCTTATTCATGGAAGAAAACCTTGCTAACTGGATTTTCCAGGACATTTCCTGTTCTTTAGGGGCGGTAGTACGTGGTATCACAAAAGGAGAGTTATGGAGCAGTAAAGACAGGGCCTCAGTGATTCGAGCCCCCGATTGAAACTGGGTCCTTTTGTTATCTTCACTCCAGTGAAGATTCAGAGTTCTAGAACTGGTCCAATATCTTTCGTACTTCGCATCCAGTTATGTTCAGCTGGGCTAGGATAGGAGAACCTCTGGACGAGTCCCTAAGGTGGCACTGAAATTGCACCAACCGTTTTTAGCTACTCTTCCTGGAAATATTTGCTTGTTTTGATTCGTGGATACACTTGAGGCTGAAAGCTCGTTTGGAGGGTAAATTTTTTTTATACGCTGGACGCTTTTGGAGGGGGGGGGGGGGGGGGGTTAAAGG
>JARK01001364.1:878178-897718 GCA_000688135.1 Ancylostoma ceylanicum | reverse complement strand
GGGGGGGGGGGCGACCAAAGTACTTCTCGCGACTCAGCGCTTTCCAATGTTCCCGAGTTTTCGGCGCAAAAGCCAGCAGGAAACGTTGTGTCTTTTTTGATGGACACTGACGCAATTAAATGGTATTAAACAGGGTTTGACGTGAATGCCTGTCTTCTATTCAGAAACTTCTGGGTCCTAAGGAGTGGGGAGAAGGTTCTTTTTTGGTAACACTAGACTGGATTAATCCAATACCTATTGTTATTTATTTCCATAACCTTTTCAGTATGTCCGCAATTGAGTAAGTCCGTTAGGATTTGAAGGAATGTTCTGCTGCCGCAAAAAAGTCAAGATTTGAGACCTCAGAAAGTAAGCAACACATCTTTTCATACATCCATAGAGTTGATTTCGCCATTTCCGGTAAGACCAAGTTTGACATTCAAGGATTGTGCACTTGCGCTATCCTGAAAACACTGCCCATACCTACTGGAACACCTTATACTTTTTTTTTCAAGCAATGCGTTGTATGAACGCATTAAATATCAGGAGCGAGTAAAACAAAGTAAAACACAAAAAGTAAAGCAGAAAAATAATTGAAACTAAACAGTAAACATTTGTCTTTACAACATTATCTAAGTACATGCTTTGCCGGAGAAAAGTTTATCCATATTTGATTCTTTTAGACTTGGGCGTTCTGAAGGAATTCCATTGTTCGTGTAGTTTGCGCTATTTTCATAGAAAAATTTTGGACAGTAAATGCTGTAGGTCAGAATTCGTCTTTCTGGACAAGTCGGAATCCTGAACCAGCTAGCTTTCTTATTTGTTCTGATTATGCAAATATTTCTCAGGATTTGGGAGAAGGAGAAGACCAATCCAAAGTAGTATTTTTCTGTATTGTGTGCTTAAGCATTCAAGGATTATGGCAGAAATAATCTCTGGATTATGGTTTGAGGTTGGGAGTAAGATTTAGTCTGTTTTGTCCTTTACCCTGTCCATGGAACAAGGATTAGGAAATCACTTATCAAGCATAATAGTAGGTTGGGAGGAGCGATTTTATGTGCGAGTACAGAGGGAATAATGAAATAGTTGATCTCTAAGACTAGACGCAGCCTCAGTTTCAGTTCACGCTCTTTTCTAGGATTCTGTGGATAACTGAAACGTGTTAATTTCATAAACTAAAATATGCTGTTTGAATGCATAATACATCATGGAATTGAAGCGATTCGGAAATCACTGCGAGCAGATAGATGGCTTCCGATGTTTTTTGAGCCCGTGTCAAGCATGTATTCCGTTCTGTTTCTCACAGAACATGCTCGTAGCCTCGACAACTCGTCCTCGACTCTTGGCAATATATGATTATGAAGCTTAATTAGAGCGAGCGTAAGGGCTTTGCTGCTTCGTAGCGTGACATCAGCGAATGTCGCATGCCTCGGGCAACCTTCCGCCCCCTCTCCGCCTTTCCCCCCTCTCTCTCTCTCTCTCTCTCTCTCTCTCTCTCTCTCTCTTAGTTCTCTCCGGCCGTCTACTTACCGACTCGTACAATTTCTCCCATACTTCCGATGCGCTCATTTCATGGAGTGACGCTGATGCATCCGTGTCGTCGCCATCCGAAGATCCACCACTTGCTAGCCGCGCTTTTTTTACGGTGCTATGGTAGCGGCCAGACGCAGGAAATGATTTCGTCGTGGATTTCTGTCCACAAAACGATCGTCCAAAGGGATTTTGCTCGAAAACGTGTTCCTTTTTTGATTGACAAAATCTGTTTATCGCTTTACGTAATCCGGTTATTCGCCAGCGCATTCCCGCCCTCGGCCTTAGTGGATACTGAGTGACGCAAGTACTACGTGTTCGTTGTCTTACGTTCCCACTCAAACCAGTAATATACTGGCAGTTATCGTGCAACTGTTCACGACGTTATTGTATGTACAATGGGAGTGCCTCATTCGCTGCACGACAGCTCTTTTCAATATTCTTTGATGTTACTGTTGTAATGATCAACTGGTTTGCTGTAGAAATTCTTTGTGGGTTTAGCCATGGTTCTGCATATTCCTGGGAATCATTCCCGCATCTCCACTTTAGTAGGACGTTTAATGGATGCATTCGTTACGAGTAGCTTAATTATGTCGTTTGTCGCTTCCGGGAAGACCAAAGTATACTCTCAGTTGCTTCCCTTCCTAGCAGTATCCGTGGCTTTTCTTTATTTGCTAGCTCGTTTGGAGATATCCCAGAGTTCATGGATAATCTGGAAAAAATGTTCAGTCATGCCGCTTATTCAGAAACTTCGCCGACAATTCAGCAGCGGCAATCCATCTCTTCCACAGGCAGCATGGAAAAATTCTTGTATTTCCACTAGAAATTTCCGGCCTTTCCTCCTACGCCGCAATAATTGCTCCTGCTCTCTTTTTCCTGAATATTTCCATCCTTTTGAGAGGATCCCGGAACCATCTGTTCGCTGGGTGGCGTGTTCCTTGGATTACGCTGATATGAAAGGCTTCATTCAATGCTGTTGGGTTCTCGGAATCGCCCTTTGTTGCTTGGGAGAAGTCGGCTGCATTTCCGTCTACATTGATTAACAAGGCTAAGAGAATTATTTATAACTAGTAGTTTAGAGTAGAGTACTTACCAGAGGACAATCTCTTACCTCGTGAAAAATGTCGTATTTTATGTTGAGGCTGTTAGCATTTCTGTGAATGTGCACGTGCTGGTTTAGGAATGGCGACTGAGCACTATTGGTGAAAAAGGAAAAGCTGCGAAGAGCAGCGAATCTCGTGCGCCAATCTAGACCACCCATAGTGAAGGACCTCCCACAGTGGAAGCTAGTAGCAACTTTGCCACGATAAATATGTCTACACACTCACATACATGGCGCAAGATCGATACTTGCCAGCTACGCCTACGTGGGGGGTAAGTATTGTCCTGCTCGGCTCACATCCTCGCTAGTGGTCACTCGTGTCGCGGTGCGGCCGCGTCGTCCGGCCCGGTCCGGCTTTTCTGGAAGAGTGTGTTTTTGTGCGTCGTATCGGCTCAGCACTCGCGTTCCTCTCGATGAGCTCCCCCCTCCTAAGAGTGAGGGCGTAAGCGTTTTATCGGCGGCTGCGGAAGCACTTTCCGTGTTGTCCATCATCGTAGTGAGTGTGTAGCCAAACTCAGCCACAGCACGCCAATCCCTTCAATTGAATTTTGCCTGCGATCGGGGCCCAGCTACACTGGGAGACGACGTCGCTGCTTCTGCTATTCTTCCCTAACACTCCTTATGAATGCTCGACGCTCGTTAATGAGATGGGGAAATGCTATTCGACAAAGCCGGCCCGGCGCAATTCCACGCTTAACTGTTTACTTAACATTTTCTCGCCCTAGCCCTAAAGCTTCGCTCCTTTAGCTGCCCTCAGCCTTCATTTTTTTTCGTCTTTTCTTGTCATTTTACGCACATCACCACGCTTCCATACATTTTCTGGACATTTCTGGAAACAACTAGTAACAGAAACCACACTGCGGCCAAAACCACTTCGAATTTTCTGCAAAATTCTGTCATTAAGAAGCACAACATCTCAAATGCATACTTGCAGCAGCAATAAATGAATTTTTCGTTTCATTAGACTGTCAGTTTACAAAATGAGACAAGTTTCATGGAAAAACGTGCATACACTCAGCACATGACGTGTGTTTTTCCTAGCGCTGCCCCTTGGAGAACATTTGTACACCGGAAGCGTTGGGTAATGTCAAATGAAGGATTGCTTAGGAAAAAGAATAGGCAAAACGCTGTTTCGCAACAGGCTATGACAGAGTGTCCAGAAATTTCTATCAAAATGCGATAATGGCTAGGCATAAAACAGATGAGTGAAAGGTGGTTGGAGAATGACCAATGAGCTGTGAGTAAGGAGGTGCTCACCGGAAAATCTCATATGACTGCTCTTTTACTTGACTCGTTCCTTTACTCCATGAAATCCACGACTTTCTATTATTGCAGTGAAGACGAAGTTTCATAAATTGTACAGGCTGTCCCAGAATTGTGCTACATATATTTGACATCGTATCCGAGTTTTAATGCATTCCTGATGTCTTTCGTTTCCACTGGGAAGAAAGTATGGTGGTTTTTCTGTGGCCGATGGATACCACTCTCTCATTCCAGTAGCGATTCCTCCTGAATGCTCTGTTTGCTTCATCCTTGGGTAATTCTTTGTTGGCAAGGCAAAGACAACGTGAATTGTGCGGCATTTTCTCAAAGTTTCTTTATTCAATCGCCCAACAAATCGTTGATCCGTAGATATGCTTAAATGCAGAACTAGATCCTAGTTCTAATGTTCACTTTTTTGGTGGCATTTCTACAATAAACTTTCCTATGTTTGTAAAAAAAGGGGCACAAACAGTACTGCTGGCAGTGAAAGTAACAAGGGCAGTAATGGTTATGTTATACAACCTTTTCAACTTTCTTTTGAAATTTTATTCAAATTGTTTGACTCAGAATCTCAGCTTTGTACTAACTGTTTGACTGAGGCGAGCAAGGCAAGTCCTTGAAACCACTAATCTCACAGCTTTTTTTCCTGGATTTTTTCATTTTAAACAGTCAGAATATGTAAATCCTTAAAATGAATGACCAATGAGCGAACCAAGCGCTAAACTAAACGTTTATAATCCTGACTTTAACAAAGTGGGTAAATTGGGCTTTGTGAACGAAATTTTATGTCTTCATTTTGTGATTTCAGTCTCTATAAATATTTCTGAACGTTTCCGACAGGGGCCGCAGCTGACCGAGAACTGGAAAAACAAGCCAGCGTATGGATGACGTTGACAGTAAATTCTTTTTTTGCTGTTTCCCACGTGAGCTCAGTTTTTCCGGCGCTCTCGCTCAGTCTGGATCCCTGAACGAAACCATGGATTCTCTCTGCATCACTAGCATTTGCACAGCGCACTGTAGGTGGTATTAACGCACATCTAGGATTCTTCGGAAGAATGGTGTCTCGAGATAATTTTAGTTATTCGTTTCGATTTATTATCAGCAAGCTGTATCCTACAAGACAATCCGAAGTATTCCATCACTAATTCAAGCTTTATTTTGCTTTCTCACTTTCTTAATGCATGTGTTGCTCAGCCAAACATACATACAGTATGTGAGTTTACAGTATAGTACGTGCAACTTTTCTCCTTGAGACACCAGGAGATCTATGTGTATTCCTGGAATAAAATAATTCCCATAAACGCCCTCAGAAACGTGCATTTTCATTGGAGCTGTTCACGATCCGCTCCAGAGAGCTGCTTACAACCTATGTATCTAGATATTTCAGGATATTCCTTAATTCAAACTCAATGTGGGCAACCGTAGCTCATTCTTCCTCCAGGAATTTATTCCACTTGTGGTCTCCACATCTGTAATTCAGTAGAGTTGCTGTATAAAAAATGCATTCAATGCCAGCTCATCATTCAATTTCTGTGTGGATAATCGCAGTTTAAACGTTCGCATTTTGTGGATTGCAAATGCAGCAGCAGCTATGTAGCTGCCCAGAGAAGGATTTCCAATGAAAATCTGCTAGAGCTTCAAAAAAGCTCTTGGACTTCGTTAAAGGAAGAGTAACCCTAAACAGATAAAGGCTCATATAGGTCAGAGCTCAGATAACAAATGTTTCTGGAAGAGATTGCTTGAAGCTCTGAAGAAAGGTTGTCAAAAGCATTGTAGTAAAATAACCGTGGGAAAAAGACTCTGGTATTTGCTAGTTTAGCCTCCACATTTATTTTGCGCTTCTTTTTTTCCATGTATTACTTAGTCTTCCTCCTTATCGCCGGTCCACAATGGATAGGGGAAGCTTGGCTTCAGAAGAGGAAGATCAATGTGGAACTAGGACAACTGAGGAATTCAAGGAAACTAGAGGGAAGAATGATCGAATATTGCTGAGAATTATTTATCTATTGGGCGATAGATGGCTAATCTTTCTCCAGATGAAAATGGAGAGTTTGAAGCATGGAATACGTCAGATTCTGGGAACATCCGAAATCGCTCATCTTCATAAGCCGGCTCATCCCTTCTAGGCACGCACCTCTACGTACTGCAGCGTCATTTACCTCCCTATTTACCCATGAAAGTTAATTTTTGTATAGTTTTTTAGGTAACTAATAGTTAATAATTCCTGGGTGGGTTCCTAAATTAGGGAACACTACCTAATAGCTGAAGAACTTTCAACAAAAACAAAGATAATGACGCGTTTGATATGCACTACAATAATCGCAAACAAAAATCCACGACAAGATGACGTCATGCAAAAAGTTCCTTCGATCAACTTCTATCAAGGCGAAGTTTGACAATTCAGATGACATTCCGAACTTTTTGCCCAATGCGAGTGACTACAGTTAGGAAAAAGAAAAATCGCGTCATCGGCTCTCGTATGAATTTCACACAAACGTCAGCATCTCATTTTCCAAGCACGTTTTTCCTAGTTCTTCGCTCAAATGTCAGCCGGATGCTTCTCTATTTATGAGATTATGGAAAAACATGTTGCGCCTATGCAATTCTCCTATCTCGCTTTTCAGAATGTATCGTTAAAGAAAACAGAGAAAAGATCTTAATATATTTTCTATTGGAAGTTTTCTTTTAGATAGAAATGGGGAAATGACGCGGCTTGTTTATTCGGATCTATGTAAACGGGCGTATGACTTATTCAGAAGGATCATGAATGGGCAAGGAAGGAAAGAATACTTTTGAACTACTGTTTCTAAAATGGAAAGTTAGCTCGAAGAGGGGTAGTGGGTCCTCAATGAGTGCAAATTTTGTTTCTTATATTTAAGAAATCCGAACATAGGTAGTAAAATATCATTTTATCCAACAAAAGAATAAATAATAATCGAAACGGTGCATATTTTGATTAAAAAAACATAAATTAGATGAAAAATATTTCTAAATCATGCTCATATACAGTCTACATTACAATTTTGTGTATTCTATAAGTATTCCTAAGGCAGTCGGTAAAATACGTACACTTTCCTGCATTTCCTTCAGTGGCTATGGATTGACTCCTCGGCTGCCTTTATTCCACTGAGTCGAACTTCGAATTTATAAATGAAGATGTCAAAAATATTAAAACTTAAACAGATCCAGGGTCACATTAAGTTGAATTACATACCGGTAAATGCGGAAGAATAAGATTTTTTCGTGTATTTATACGAACTAATAGTGAATTATATGAATATGTTGCGTTGTTATACAAGATTGTACTTTTTACATGAATAATAATATCGACAACCTATCCATTCCCAGTTCCATGTTGCATTATATTTTATTTTATATTCTATTGCATTTATAATAATTTAAAATTGCATCTACATACGTACTTGAACACTATACTATACTATAATAATTTATTTACTACTCATATTGTCCTCCATCCTCATCAGCTGACGTTGTAAACGAAACGAATATGTTCTTAGTTCTATTCTTATCTTGTTGGGTACATATCCATGTATGTCATACTGTATTACGGTAATATCGCGTGATTGAATGACACTTTGTGGATTGATGCTCACGCTACATTGTTATGTGTCTTCCTGAGCTTTCTACCGTACCTTTGGTACAGTGAAAAAACGTGAAAGAATAAAGTTCCTTTGAGAAGACTATCCTGATTCCCTAGTTTTTAAGTCTTCATCTTAAAAAAACATCTAGGATTACGCACTGCCCTGATTTCTCATTTAATCCGATACTTCATAACTCAACGCTGTTTGTAACTTTCTGCCCACTCACTGTTTACTCAAGGGTGATTTATTTTTACACCATGGAAATTCTTATGAGGTTACTCACTGCGAGAGGCTCCTCTCCTAAGCCATCTTCTCTAGGAAGTCCTTGGTGGTGATCCATCTGAAGCTGTGTTTTCCGCGGCGTGTTTTCCTCGATGGCCAGGACACTGCCGTGTTTGAGCACAACATCTCCGAGCGTCGAAATCTAACACTTTCGTAGCCAAACTCAGCTGCAACTTAGCTTCTCATTGCTGGTTTTTCTTACAGAATCCACGAAATCTCATTCTTTTCTGCTCATTTCGAGTATATCTTTGATAGCTGTTCTCTCGGCGCTGAATTTCTCCTTTCAGTTGTCAAAGAGTCAGTTTTCAGTGTTCATGAATCAAATCGCGTGATGTACATTCAAAAAGGAGACTTGCTAAATATTCATCAAAGCGCCTCAAAACCTAGCCTATTGTCGTCATACTGGTCCATACATGTTCAGGTGCAGGTAGGTTGTACGAAAAAATTGAAGCTTTATTTTGAAGCCTCATTTTATTAAATTTTCTGGATTGGATCTTTTTCGTTCATTCGAGAAGTCTCAAAATAAATTCTGTCTCCCTGACTTCTAGAATTCGGATCGCCTCGATGTTGATGTAAAAAGTTGCTCGCAATCGTCGCTGCCGGATGCTTTCGAAGTCAAATCGAATTCCCTCAGAGGCACGAAGAGCTTGTCAGGTATAGATCCACGACGGCTCATGCATAAATGTCCGGATAATTGTGTCAGCTCCCTCCTTGCAACTGCTCTTTTGTTTTTACCCGTGGCTAGTCGACGGCAAACTCTGTCAGTTGAAGGAGTGGTGTGGCCGTATGCCGCCTCATCCCATGACTTATTCAGATCTCGCAATGGAAATGACTCAGGAACGGACGTGTTTATCGTCACGGGATGTCGCGATGGCTGTTGACGAGACGACAGCGGCTGCTGCCGGTCCTGACAACCTCACCAACCGTATCACCGAATGGCTTACGGCTATCGATATACAGGAGCACAAGCAAAACGTGTAAGACGTGTATACTAGCGTTCATGCCGGACAGCATGATCCGAAGAGCTACCTTTTCTCACTGTCTTTAGTGTCTCTCTTGGATTCTGTGCTAAGCTTTGTGTGGTTCTGACACTACGCACGTGCACCATCCGCTCGAAATTCCGTCTACTGTAAAGACGAGCCAAACGCATTCATTTTGTTACATACTTATCCATGAATCCACGAATTTAGCGGAGTGGGCTTTTTGCACGACGAAACGAGAACGCCTGTGTCCGTTCCCACGAGGCCTCAACAGGGCATCGATTTGAAATGCGCGCTTCAAGAATCACAAATAGGTCCCGATGAGAAAGTGACGGGGCGGGGCGTATCCAGGACGGTGTGGAGCAGATTATTTCCGCTGGCTAGACATCTCGTTAAGGCCTCTGTAGAGCCTAATTAGCGTGCAGTGTCGTAGCTGAAACTATTAATTTTTTTTTCGAAGGGATGATGCCGTTAAGGGTACACGATTCTTGTCTTGTTGCCTTTTGTGCGCCTCTATAGTCTACTCGGTTTTCTATGGTCAACATTACTTTGTTAAATAAAGTCTGTGGTTCTATTTGTTCGCATGTAGTAACTGTTAACCATTAGCAGTTAAAATTTCAAAATATTTTATTATGCCGAACGAATGTCATTCCTAATTCATTTAACAAAATTTTCTGATTTCGTGTGAACAGCACGTTCACACGTACAACCACTGATGACAACCGCGAATGTTCTACCTATTGTCTAAATCGTGAATCTGGAGCCGCGATAAACTCACAACTAGAAGAAGAAAACGTGCTCGACGGATGATCGAATGAACCAATTACGATGACACTTGAAATGATAAAACATCCATAGTATCGTAATATAGTAGTGTAAACGCTGGATAAGCCAACGTTTCATTTTCACCGAAATATTCAACTGAAAACAGTGGAAGAAAAACAAAGTGAATAAAAAAAAAACACTAAATGACCGTCAGTTTGTGATTGAACGGAGTCGCGAAGAACAACAAATTGCATCTCACCTGGAAAATACATCTTAAAGCTGCATTGCGAGGAAAAACAAAACAACAACTCAAATCGATGAGAGCACAAGGAGGAAAAAAAACACAAACAAATATTGGAAGAGAGAAAAACGTTTGAACGGCAATCAATGGAACAAGTAAAGAACGGACGGATGAAAGGAGGCATGTAAAAGACTAGCGCCGAAGATTGGAGATCATTTCGTGGCAAACTCTTCCTCGGACTCGTTCCCGAACGACGAGCCCGACGGCGGCCACGCACATGTACAACGAGAATTGCGTGTGGGTGGTGGGGATTCGTGGGGGGAAGGATAGAAATGAAACAGGTAACCGGCGTTGTTGTGTGCAATCACGTGAAATGCTGGACTCAAGAAATTTGTATATCGGACATCATACACGAAAACGAGGACACGAGATACGCCGTGTACAGTGCTACTCGTCGTTGTTGTTGCCGTTTAACTCGTTCTCGCCTTGCCCGTTCACCTCAACGGGCTCTTCCTTCTCGGTTTTCAAGCGTATCTCCTCTCCAGACGCACCCGTCGCTCCGGGCAAATTCGCGGATAATGACACTGGCACCTGAAACGAGCACTGAGTGATCAGAGATCCAGAACACAACGGGTGGAATCCATTAGCAGTAGCCGGGATATTATGTCATGCCTTCAGAGATAGGCCTTTTACTACGCGGAAGTATAGCCTCAAAAGCGTGATCCCTTTTCCACTTACACAACAAGTTGGGGATAGTTTACTCGCTTTAACGACAAACGTGTGAACGCTCATAGGCGAAAAGCATTCATTCATTCATTCAAATTCAATCTCCGTGGATGTAAACACCACTGGATTACACTTTCCAGTATTTCTTTCGGCAGTACCCATTCCATCGGTATAAAACTCATTGATTTTGCTGTCGTCTCTTGAGGTATCCCTCGGGGAACTACTGATGAGGGGCGCAGGGAAAACCACACCTCCGGTCTAGTTCAAGCTCCGAAACTGGAGTAAAGTAAAAAATGACAAGCTTGGTCTTGAAGTTCATTTCCTACTTCCTAATTTGTCATACATCGCTCTGAGAACTACTGTGGTTCAGCTTGGTAATGCCAGTGATGTTGATTAGACCACAAAAGATTTTCTCACAAATATTTTGTGTGAAATAAAAAAAAATCAGGCAAACAGCCTAGTTTCTGTGAAATGTATGGAAAGTGGTGAAAATCCTTAATTCAAAGCAGTAGTGTATTGTAAGATTCATTGACATCTCGCTGAAAAACTTTGCTTTAGCCTCTCACATTTCAAAATTACGAGATCGATAGAAGGTTAGTTTTCGTTCAAAATCAAAGAGGGCATTATATTGGCCATGAACTTCGCTATAAAATGGTATATAATTTCTGGTACCATGGATTAGAAAGGCCGGAAAATTTTTGTTCCGAAAATGAGGCAGTGAAAAACGCGCATTGTTTAGCCAGACTCGTCGTTCAGCGTACCCCACAGAACTACAGCCTACATACTTCAGTGCTGTACGATAGTAATTCCATGCAGCTATGGAAAATCCTCCCCCTTCTGGATGAATCCCAGATGAAATGACTTACTTCAGCATTTGAAGGCGATGGCGGTGTGATTCCTCCGTTCTGGGGGCTAGCTAACTTCCCAGACGTGGCGTTGGGACTCGGCGTAGCGTTGAGTGCGGGAGAACCGACGTTCACCACCGGGGCTTGAGACGTCTGTGCAGCCAGTGTCGAGAGGGCAGCTGCAGGGTTAGCAAACTGGGCAAGTGCGGCAGAGTTCGGAGTCATCAGCAATGGATTCAGGTTCATGCCACCCATCGCTAACAAGGGATTTCCGTACGGGAACGCGCCCATCTGTCCCATTTGCGGCAAGCCGTTGAAACCTGCAATGGGAATGGATTTTTACGTGCTTTTTCCCGAAAAGTAACAGCATCCTGGATAAAGCAGAACAGAAAAATTTTTCTACCGATCCAGTGGGCCATCATTACTCCAAATGTTTCTTTACATTTTTTCGATAAAAAATTCAAGTTCTAACCCAAGTGCAAGCAGAAGTCACCCACTAGTACCGCCGTAATTTCCCCCATCATAGACTCGTTCTACACCAACTATCCAAGCGTTCCCGGGACATGAAAACCGCAGAAAAAAAGCACGGATCAAAGCTGAGAATCACGTCCACTTGCTGGGATAAGCTTGGAGATTTAGCGTGGAAAAACTCGGTTTACTGCATCAATTTGCTCGTTCTATTCCTGCAAAAACGCGCTTTATGAGACTCATTCTGAAAATTGCATTCTAAAGGACATAGTGCTGGTGAGTGGCATATTCAGATGAACGCACGTGTGAAAATTAGCGCGAGTGAATAGGCATGTTTAAGAAAATATCTCTTATGATCATGAACAACGCTTGGCAGTTAAATTACGCCTCATTCATCTTCAACGTAAGCTGGGATAACAAACAGACTTCTGCTCAGGGACCTCTTCAGGAATCATATAACCATTTTTCTCTTCATTCGGGGACGATTTCCCTGGACAAGACCTATATCTCACTAAATTTTTCCATCATCTACTATCCGCTCGGTGGGATTTTCCCTTACAGAGGATACCTTCACTTAGAGAGTCATACATCATAGACTTGAGAATTTCCGCAGTTCCTTGAAAGTTCATAAACCCCGCTAGTGATTTGGCAACAGTTAACTACGTTTTTCGGTGAAAGTAGTCGGATAAGCTTAGTGGAAAGGATTTTTCGGGAAGAATTAGTAACATCATCGCAGTATCCAAATGACTGATCCTGGTGCGACCAGGAAGAGACGCTTTATGCATGTATGCATTGTAGGTTAAATATTGCACAAGTAATCTGGAAGATCTGTTATTTAGGGATTCTACAACCTCTAGGATTTCCTAGTGATAAGGATCAAACTCAGAGCAAGGATTTCTCAGGAGAGCTATCCTTGAAAGCATTTACACAGGTATTTCCACAATTGTAGCCCTTGCTATCAATGGATAATACTCCAGAGATACTAAGAACAGTAAACTAACCAAAATTTTGCATCCCCACTAGTGGATTATAACTGCTAGGACCCGGTTGATTGGCAGCAGCCGCGGCAGCGGCAGCCAATGCCCTCCGAGCACCTCCACCATTCGCCAGAAGCTGCTCCTTGTTCACACAGTTGAGCAAATCGTTCGGAAACCGATTCAGGATCGCTCGGCGGACCTGAATGGCGCACGATATGACGCTTAGCGACTCAACAGGTATCAGACGTCTAAGCTCTCCAGAATCACAGATCACATACCTCTTTAGCTGCGTTTACTCTCAGCTCTTTACAAGAACTATCAGAGAACCATGAGGCGTGCGGCGTGTGTATAACATTGGGACATTGAGAAAGCGGATCTGAAAGACTCCTTTTAGCACGATAAGCATAGGAATTGATTGTTTCTGGACATATTTAGTTAGCCAAGTCAACCTTTGAAATGTGTCCAAGACTCACTCATCATATTTCCTTCGTAGGGTTCTTGTTCGTGTACATCCAGTGCTGCACCTCTAACGTGGCCCGACTTTAAGTAGCTAGCAAGATCAGTCTGGAAGCGCTACCAGTTATATCGTGTCCCTTCTCAGTGCTACTAGATGTTTTCCTGGTTTTGCTTAGAGCAAATTTGAAAAATTGACATTAATAAAGCATAGTTGTGGATGTGGGACCGCGGATGGCTAATCCATGAAATCAAACCGTCACAAATTCATGCAAGGCCGCTTTTCAATCTGCAAAGATTTTCCGGAATATGATAAAACGTCCAGCTGTTGAAATGAATTCGCAGATTTCGATTTTGGTGTTCGAAGCAGACCATTTTCGGTAAGAAGCAGTGATTTGATGTGGTGATAGCATGATGAATAGGTCTTTTTCATGCACTTCAGTTTGAATATAAATTCCGAAGGCAATGCATGGTCCTTCTGGCCTTTTCCTTACACTACGGTGGAGTCTGCATAGAAAATACGTTTATATTTGGATGTACAAGAATGAAGCCAGTGAGAAATACGCAGCAACAAGTGAGTGATTGCACAGTCAACAATTATCTACCTTACGGCCATGACCAAGTGAGAAATAATGGCAATCTTTCTGTACAGTTTTGTACAGTAGGATTTCGCCTATTCGTACATACATATTGTGAAGAAAACTGTTATTTCCGGGGAAAAATAACATCTGTGCTGTTATTTTCGAGAAAAAATAACATCTATACTCAAGGTAAACTACTTTCAATTCATCAACACTTGTGGGAAAACAAGCGTCGAAAAGTGCGCTGAATCCGTGATTTCGATAGCAGCAAGTACATATCCTAAATAAGTAGTCTTCTTCATAGCATAATATCCTGGATAGTGTTCCACTGCCAATTTCACTAATGGAATGATGTTAACCTTGAAACGATAACTAACGATGAAGTGTTCGATTTTGAATGTTTCATTTCAGCTATCTATCAACGACTCTCCTTTCTTTGCAAAGACCACCCTGGCTGCCCTCAATAGAGGGCCACCAAATGTGCACGGATCAACAATTGTCAATAAGACAGTCAAAAAATCACGCCCAGCGCTAAGCACATTTATTTAATTATTTATTATAGCCCTCGCTTACAAGATTCTTGTTACCCAACTTCTTCGGCTAATCCATCATGGGTTCCGGTAACGTTCCACTTGTTTGGAAATTTTCCAATGAAAAAACTGGTGAGTAAATGAGTTAAAAGATGAATAGAAAAAATAAAGAAACATCAGGAATCAGAGAACTAGATAAAGACATCAAAAAGTCACCGCTTTCAAGAACGCGATAATTCGCCTGAGGTAAGGTCCAACAAAATTAAATCTAGGTCAATAAAGAATAATCAATGTAATGAAAAAAATTTCTAGAAGCAGAATTTTTTCCTGCAAAACAAATAACATTAATGAAGCTAAGAAAGCAAGCATAACGTTAGGGAAGCTACAAAAGCCAACATGTGCTACAGCACGAAACCTAGAAGAAAAAGGCAAACAAATATAACTCAAATTAAATAGAATAGTGCGCCGAAGTACGCCCTGTGTTGTGCTTTCATCGAGAGCATATAATTTCAAAAATTACGTATCGCATTACGTGGATAGGCCAAAGATGTTAAACCACTCAACAAAGGCTGAGTGATCCTTCACTTTTCCAGAAGGCAAATCCAGGACCTAGGAGCTGTAAGCGGACAATAGAGAGTTTCGTTTCATCGTTCAGAAATAAGCATTAACAAGAAAGTCCACCACAGCAGTCTATTAGCAATTACGTGGTTTCGTCTCAGGATAGAGATCACTAAATTTTGATTAAACTGTTATTGGATTTCATGGAGAAAACCTATTTCTTAGCATATTCAGCATGTATTGCCTTCAGAATTTATATTCAAACTGAAGTGCATGAGAAAGCTAACAGTGGAACAGATATCCTTGCACAGAACAACAGAGACATTCAATTTTACGGCTGTTCATAAGTGACTTCAATGAAGCTGTATGACAGCTTAGACCAGTACATGAGATGTATGTCAGAAAAAAGTCCTGTTTAAAAAATACTACTCAGCAAACTTTAGCCAACCTAATTCAAATTTTAAAAAAACCATAGCTCAGAACATGGCATTTTGAGGTTTCAAATCAGAATTCGCAGTAGAGAGAGATGGAGAGGTATAGACTGAAGGAAAACTTTAGGTGCAATGCTAGCAAGATGGTTCATGCTCACTTCTCTAGTACCTATTGTTTCTTATGTACTATGAGCTGTTTTGCGTTTTTAAATGCACACGTTAAAGTATTTGAATGTTGTCGCATTTTCTTTATGACAAGCGTAATGAGCAAGAAAAAAAAAAACCGGTTGGGTACCATAATTGGTTATACTCTTTTTTCTACAGAATCGACATTATTTACGAAAGTATATATGTATGGATGAAGTGAGAATGCCGCGTAAAAATTTCAATACCCAAGTTTTTCTCTCCATTTCTTATTGCAAATGTTCTATCACGCGATAGAAAAATTGGAAAAAAGCTGTACAGTTGAATACCACTCCATTTCCCTTCATTAGATCTGCTCGAAGGTTTTTCTTCAGTGCAAAAAAGAGGCATTTTCCCTAGAGCGAGAAGTGCTCAGCGCGGCATATTCGCAACAGAATTATGAGCAACTAAGGGGGTGAATTGCATTCGAGACACGAGGACACAATTGTGCGGAGTGAAAGTGCACAGCGCGGAACAGGTGCAATGCCAGACGGTCTGCAGCAATAGGTTTCAAGGTAATCGAGGACAAAAAGCAATTATGAACTTCTTGACACTAACTGAAACCCTCAACGCTGGCGTGAGTGCAAACGATTGACGTGCGAAAATTTGCAACGATTGCAGGAAAATGTGCCAAGGAATCTCTGCACTTGATGTAAACTCATACAATACTGTGCACTGGTGTAACAGGTTTACTTCAAAAATATGGAGCAGATCCAGCACTCTGGTAAACAGTTTAGGTTTTATTTCACTTTCTTCCTTATCGAACAAAATTCGGGCAGTGGAAAGCACCTTTTGCGGTGTGGATAATCATATCCAAATTGCAAAATTCTACTGGATGATAGTCATATCCATGCACAAAATTCATATGGATGCCTAGTTAATCAGTATGATCAGCATTATCATGAGTATTATCTTTCCAAAATTGAATAAGGAAATAGTTTAGATAGATTCAAATAAAATTTTAATTAACTTAATGATAAAATAGCTCAAGAAGTAGATCGGCTAGATAGTTTAAAAAATGGATAATGATCTTGCGGAATGATGCAGCTTGATATACTCTTTTTTTCCCGATTTTTACTTATTCTCCCGACCGTTTTCATTCTGTACTTCATGCTCCATGTCGTCTATGATATGGCAATTTTGCTGACAATGTAAAATAATGAAAAATAAATAAATTGGATTAGAAAACAGTGCGACTAGAAAGAAGAAGAACATAAGGTTGAGGAGCGAGATAGCGCTGTCATATAGAGCTTCTATAAGTTCTAAATACTTCTTGAAAACTACTCGTAACTAACTGTCTATCTACTCCACCATATGATCTGCACAATTTATTCCTATACTTCTGTTTTCTTATATTTCTACACTACATATACCTTTATGAGATTGATCTCCTTTTCTATGTTTTGCTGGCATTCATCCAATACTGGAATACGACACTGAGAATGTGGATCAAGAATGACCAAAGAGGTATAAAAATTGCTACATAATAGGTAAATGAATGACGAGAGGATCTCCTGTCAAGCAAAGTCATCAAAGGGAATAATGTGTCAATTCTGACAAAAAAAAAGCTAGAATAGTAAACAGGAAATCGTGGTTGGAAAAGCATTTTCATCCAAACTTGAAGAAAGGAAATTTTCAGGACAATGGTCTCGTGCCCAAGTTTGGTTACTGGATCGTGCTAGGAAGAGTGAAATTTCGCGGCAATGCCCTCTTTCTCCCGGTTTTTGCATGAGAGTCCAAGTAGCATGCGCTTGTATCACCCCAAACTTTCAAAACTGGTACAGAAGCGAGATTCTGCAGACTTTCTGGAACGTGTATAATTCCTGGAGCAATCGGATCACCTGCAGTAGCCGCGAACAAACTTTTCTTCCAGAGTTCTCATGGATAAATTATGAAAAAAAAACGATATTGTGCAAAATTCACCTCATCAACAAGGCCTCCTCGACTGGTATTGATGATGAATACACCTGGTCGGCACTGCTTCAGCGTCTGTTCGTTGATGATGTGCCGGGTCTCGTCGGTTAACAAACAATGCAACGAAATCGCGTCGCTTTTCATCAACAAGTCATCGAGGGCATAACATCTGTAAGGATTTTTTGCATCCATGCAGTGACTGGATGTATAACAGGAAACGCTAATCCAGGAATTGCAATAGGCACATCCATGTAATGAAGTAAGGAAAACCTGATCAGAAGAAATGTCTGGGAAGTGCATGAATGGGTGAAATGCAGGAATGCGGCTACCTTTCAACGCCGAGCGCTTTTTCGAATCCATCCGGTACGAACGGATCGTAGAATACGATGTTCATTCCGAATGATCGAGCACGAAGAGCGACGGCCGTTCCCACACGTCCCATTCCGATGATGCCAAGCACATCACCTCGCATACGTTTACTACCACCGGCTACTTCTCGGACGTGCTCAGCACCAACAACCTCAAACGACCCACGAATATGGATGAATACGGATGACGAGGAAAATGAGGAACTCACCTTCTTCCCCTCACTAACAGCTTTGGCAAGCCAATATGTTCTCCTGTAGAGATTAAGTATAAGAGACATTGTGAAGTCGGCTATTTCTTCTATACAATCGCCTGGAGTGTGACATACGGCTATTCCTGAACGAGGAATTCCATGAGAGATGTGGAAAATCTTCTGGAAGTGAAAACTATCCAAGCATGCAAAAGGGGAAGGGATCATTAGATGTGGGAACATTTCTGGAAAACGCCACAGGCCAAGAGATCCGCTCCCGACTCGCTCCTGAGCAGCAGCTCCCATAAAGACAAGAAGAAATAAATTACGTTATCATAAATTTCAAACTTTTTCTGAGATTCTCGCTTATCCGCAAATTGCTTACAAATCTAATCTACTAAATGGATCTTAATCCATGAAAATCCAGAAGAAATAATTCCCACAATCACTTCCAAGTTGCAGATTAGTTTTCACAGAATATTCTCGCCAAACACGTTGCGTGCGTCCATAAAACCTGCCTTATCGACATCCAGAAAAAATATGCACATGTACTGGCATACGAGAAAAGGCTAGCACCTAGTGGCACCGATTTGGAGGGGAAATGATGTCAGTGTGGCAGCTCTAGAGGGTGACTAGGTAATCAGGCATGGAAGATATCCGGGAGGAAAAGTAAGTTATCTGAGCGGTGTATCGTTGTGTAATAAAGCTAAGGTTTTTTGTTCATTCCAAGGAAGAATATCAATAGTGAAAGCGAAAAGTAGATTTGTAAACCTACAAAATGACGAGCTTGTTAGTATATGTACTACAAAATTAACTTGACAAACTAAGGAATTATCTACTTATTCACATCTCTGGACCTGATCTTTGATATAATTAATACTTGCCTTTGTTATCTGGATTTTATTCAAAAATTAGTAAAACTTCAAAATTGAACAGGAATTATGCAGTTGTTCTTTTTCCAAGCAGCACAGTTCAGGGACGGTTAAGGAAGGTTGTAAAAGTAAGCAGTGTCTACAAAAGTGCAAGAAAATTCCATGGATAAATTTCCCCAGTTACGTTCACTCGGCTACTCCTATAGATGCATATTTTCGCCAGAATCCTTCCTCGAAAAGATTTTGTGGATAAGCTAAAATGCAGTCTATATGTTTCTTGCCTCAATTAGTAGCAGATGTACTTGTGAGGATTTATCCAGGCCTAAGCTGACAGAGCAAAATGTT
This sequence comes from Ancylostoma ceylanicum, assembly GCA_000688135.1. NCBI lineage: Eukaryota > Metazoa > Nematoda > Chromadorea > Rhabditida > Ancylostomatidae > Ancylostoma > Ancylostoma ceylanicum. The sequence goes on along the minus strand of JARK01001364.1, from coordinate 878,535 downwards.
TTGTCACACACAGCTAAAACAATCCTTAGTGCAATCCCCGAAAGAGTCCGATATATCCGTGGAAAGAGCACCTTATCACTTATGCGTGCCTGACTTTTCCGTAAACGCATGCGGGACGCCGGCTGAGTAACGGCGGTCCAGTGAATGGCGATGTCCCCGTTTTGCACTCTTCTACCTCGCAATGTGCTCCCTTCCTCCAAATGAAGGCTCGTGGAGTGGAGTGTTGCGAATCTCGACGTAAACAATGCGTCTCACGCAATATGCCCAAACCTCCTAATCGCATTTGCGTCCATTTCTGGTGAGTGAAAGGACGCGCGCGCTGTGGCTGCTGCTGAGAGGGGGGGGGGGGGGGGGGGG
>JARK01001364.1:825745-869520 GCA_000688135.1 Ancylostoma ceylanicum | reverse complement strand
CCGACCCCAAATAACAATCCCGTAAACATAAGCCTCAATGTTAGAATTTCCGCTGTTCACGCCCTGTTATTGCTATTCCACCCGTCTCCGCATAACAACTGTTCGTTTACAGTACATAAGCACTGTGGGAATAAAAGTTTGCTTATTCTCATACTAAGCGGAAGCCGATATCCAAAAATTATCTCCAGAATTTCCGCAGAATCACAACTGCATGAAAGGAAGCGCAACGCAAAGGGATAAGAAGTCTGAATCGTGGATTTTCGCAGGCTCGAGAAATCATAATCTCATCACAAATTGTGATGTCTGTCAATTTGCCAATCGTTCTATGAATTTTTGAAGATAGAGAGTTGATAGACCCGATTCCATAAGAAGGGATTTGACAACCCCTTTTTCAGGACAGTAACCACAGAAAGAATTCCGAAAACTAGGCCTACCGCTTCGAAGGTAAGTCTATACACATACAAGATCGAAATACTGGGATTTCTGAAAACGATCCACCAAGCTAGGATAGAAAACATCGAGTTGAAAAAATGAACTTGTACTGTTCCATATGCGTATTGGAACCGGGTAGCGTACACATTTTAGAAATTGAAGAGCAATACGATGGATCTGGTAAACTTACACAAATGTCCTAGGTTGTACTACTGGTTTGGCATAGCAATATTCAGAAATCGCTGCATTTAGTCTGCAGTTAGTTGTGGATTGAACATTCAATCCGTAGAAATGGCGTGCAGAGCTTTGAAAGCTTCGCTCAAGGCTTCCTTAAAGGTGCTTCTAAGGCTAGATTTCGATTTGTTCAACATGGCCAAATATGGCCTGTGAGATTCAGAAAATACCTTGTGCAAGCGTCATATCTACCTAGTGGAAGCTATCCGGATCCACAATTGGTCTGACAATTCTGACAACTTCAGCTGTATTTCGCCGACAGCCAGCCTATGTCAGTTGAAACTTAACTAAGGCTTACTTCAGCCAGGCTGAACGAGACGGAATTCTGTCTCCTGGTGAAGATTATGGTTCATTTAGCCACTGAGAGCTCTTACCTTTGAAGTCGTCCGCAACTCGGATAAATCCGAAAAAAATATTAGGGTGGTCACTAGTCCCATGTCTATAATTTGTATAAAATCACCTTAGCTTTCATATTAGCACGGTTAATTCATCTACGTAAGCATGCTTAGAACATGAAGAAAAGCTAATTCACTTCCGTGCACGGTTCCCTTAGAAGAAATCCGTACAGATTTTTCCCAGAGAGTAGTGTTAGTTAGTTTTTTTTTTCAGGGAATAGTTTTTGTAAAGAGACGTGTTGCAAAACTTCAGGAGTTTTCTCCAGTTTTTATTCCGGGTGCAACTGTGTACACTACATTATTAATAATCTACGCTTTCATTGCAGCTTGAAGTCACGTGGCTCAGAAAATCACCTGCTCACCTAAGCAGCACTCTTCCGACTACATTAATTGACACTTGACCTAGGATGTGTGATTCTTGGTCACCCACATATTAGCGAATTATTTGAGGATAAAGGTGATGGAAGGTAAGGGTAGGTTACGAATGGTAAATGAAGGAGGGTAACGAGATAAAAATCATTCTCACACATCCATAAATAGCCCGTAGCTACATATGTAACATTCATGTTTTCCCCACTTCTTTCCTTTGAGAGCAAACAATTTACTTGATACTACCATTCCATTTTATTAAAATATCTTAATTCATAAAAAAATTCACAACACTTGTACTCATATAAGGATGTAAATTAGGGTTTAATGTAAGAATATTCAATCCTAAATAGCTACGTAGTGGATGCAGTCCACGTTCCAAGGTGGAAAAGCTGACATCTGCCGGGCTACTGTAGAGTTGGCTCGAGTCCAAAATGACAAAGAATACGTGTCGAGGAAACGACCTATATCATGTACGTACGTAGTTAAAGACCAATACCATATGCATGCTTGAATAATTGCGTTATGAAATCGACAGTAGTTCTGTGGTTGGGTGAGGTACGTATTTACCCATGAATCTCGATAGCAAGTTCCCAAACAATGTGTTTCAGGATCTATTCACAAATCTTATCTGAAGCATCCACTCCCTTGTTGCTACTGCCTTACGTTGGGGATGCAGGAAGAGAAAATGGCTCATCGTTACCGGATCAAAAAAAAAGGACAATACGCTCATCCGGGACTTCTAGGATATTCCAGAGGAAATCATTTATTAATATGATTATCACGAGAAATTTTCTCTTGCTGCCGAAGACAGCACCCCACCCTCGCTCTACCTCTCGAGGTTTCCCCACATGCTGTCGTAGTGTTTCTATTAAAAGCAATAGCCAGGTGCAATGCGAAGTCATATTAGAGACGGAAGTGACTCACAGTGAGGCAATACAGGGTGTCCCAGAATAGTGTTTACACTATTTGTACTCCTGTAACTTCAAAATAAATGAGAGCTAGAAGTGCAAACATTATTTCGAGGCACCGTGTATTTATTACGTACATAGCTTCAAAATGAATGGGGAAAATAATAAAGGGCCTATGGTTGTTTAGATTTATCCCAAATACCATACTGAAAAGAAGCGTCATGCCTTTGCTGACGACATCCCGGGAAAATGCTTTAGAAACCTCGAACTCGATTCCATGTTGCAATAAGTAGAGAAACGCTCACGTCTTTTCACTGAATTACCTCTGTCCCTAAGTACTATTTGATTACAAACCAACAGTGAAGTAAGGTTATGCATAGAGTGGCAGGAGGTGAAGAAGAAATACGTCCAATTATTCTACAAATTGAACAGATAAAATTTTTGAGGTGATTGATTAATGGCTTAATCTCACCGAAACTTTTGCAAAACTTTTGCTTGTAAGCAACTATTTCCATTACAACCTACTTCGGAAGAGAGGTGAGAAGAAAATTGCAACAAACCACTTGGTTTTCACAGCAAAAAGTTGTAATTTTGGAGAACACTCTGGAAGAACATTTCAGAAGCTGATGTTAAAGCAGTTGGAGGCTCACCTCACTTTGTAGTAGGGAATTTACGAGACATTCTCTTAATAAGTATTTCAAGTGAGCCCCTAGCGCAAGTTTTGGGCAAAAAAAATCCATCAAGTTTTCGGAAACTATGGAATGGTATAGCGTCAAATTTGTTTGGAGAGTACGGAATAAACAGAGTCAACGTCAGGACCATGACAGAAGAATTAATAGAAATAGAGCAATGGGTAGACGAATGAACGAGAATAAATAGAGTAAAGTGAATGAAATTGAGGAGAAAAACACCATCATGGCATGTCTGCCCGCCGCCATGACAAGAGCTCCTTGAAATTTACAGGCAACGTGGACGACAGACGTTTTTATGGTTTGTCAAAAAAGCGGAAAAACGATAGCAAGAATTTGGATTTTCTCCTGACTAATTTAAATCTTCACTTCTTCTATTTTGATCAGAACAAATCCTGAAAGAAGGTGGTGGAAGGCAAAAGTTATGTAAAAAAGGTAACAGCCAAGGAAATCATCAGCTAATATCTACGAAAACTGTGTCCCAGGCTTGCAAACTCCATAATTTGATGGAAGAAAAAATTCAGAACTCAGAGGCAGAGCACTCGATCTTACCACACTTTCTCGTAGCACTTCATTAAAGGGGAATCATTAATGGAAAATGCAGGAGAATGTAGTCAGTAAAATAAAAACAACTACAAATAAGAAGTACACACTGTTGGTCGGCTCTTTTACGGATAAAAATGGGTTGATTGACTCATAAGTACTCAAACATTAGGCGCTGTAAGTTTTAACAAGATTTTTTTCGCCATTTGGAATACTGACCCTCATATGAGGAGATACACTGATCGAGAGAAAAATGCCCTATGAAAGCACAATAGCTCAAAAATTCTGTACGGTGCCGTGATTTACTGCTACTAAAGCCCCGCGATTTACTCCATCTGATTATCACATCCTCAACGTCATGCCGCTCGCTTCAGTTCCTATCTGGCTTCAACACCAACTAATCCTGTCTACGTCTGCAGGAGTATTACTACGTAGTAGTATACTTCCGTTCGGAGTACCGCCCTACGTTAGTTCCGCATCATTCATCGTCTATAGTTTTCTAAACATTTAATACCATATGGAAGGTCAAAAATTCAACATCCACGACGACATCGGAAAGGCTTTCGACGCGTTCTTCTGCATTCTGGATGAGAGACATCGTCGATCTATATATCTATAGGACTGCATAAGAGCACGGATGTTGACGACATATCCAAAATGACTAGCTGGTGTTGTTTTGAAATTATAAATAAATGAACCTTTTTGACGAAAGGGCCGAAAACTTATGGATCAACCTATTGAAGGGAATAAAAATGAGTTGACTAGTAAATAACCTCCAATCTTTTGGGGATAAAGAGGAAATTTTCGAAAAAACAGACTATGGGTAAATAGTTTCTCAGCTGCACAAAGTAACCCCTCAACAGCCTGGACGAGCTAGGATTTCATCGCCAATCTCAATTACTAGTTCTGTAGGTGAGACCGAATACAGATTCAGTGAAAAGAAACGTCTGCGAAGGGGAAATTCGCCTTAATTAATGGCTAAAGAAGATCCTGGAAAATAGGAAAAATCCGAAAAGTCGGTAGAGCGTTACAACGCTAGATACGTGGCTTTAGTCTACAAGCAATTGCAAAGCGGTCATCCAGCAAAGTGACCCTACTCTAGCCGAGGTCCAGAACTACAAGGAAGAAGCTTTCCTGTAATTTTCACGGAAAATCCGATCCAGACTGTAGCGGCATGTGAAGGGGTCCTCTCTAGCATGAATGCGGAATGCCATATTAAAAAGGATAAAAAATGTTACCGAGGGGATTCCTCAGAAAGTCAGGAAGCTGCCTCTTTCGTACGACGAGCGACCTTGATATTGGTGGACTACCTGAACGGTTTTTTTTGCAGATCTATCACTAAGGCACTCAATTAAAGCTTTTTAAGTACCTTTATTTCGTTTACGTTCGCCGCCTTTGCTTTCTTTTGGTGGCAGTTCGATGTTCAGCTGTTTGTCGACCTGAGCAATAGCAATAAATCATTCCTTACACTGAACTCTCGGAGGCTGGATACACTCTGATTGGCCCCTGGGTATGGTATCGTCCTCACCGTAGGGTCAGGTACTGGAATGTCTCCTTCCTTCTTTTCACCGCCTTCGAAATGGGCTGAGCAGATCCGAAGCTGAAATAAGAGATGAGCACAATGTTCTTGCGTCTTCTGGAACAGTTTCTACTCGGAACTACTGGTCCAGATCATATTCTGACCATGTCCTAACGTTCATTGGGGAGGATACGGAGCATAGCTGTAATTTCATGGACTTTTGCAGCGATGTGCTCCTCCCTACCGGCCAGAATGAGGTAGGGGTGCGGCTGCCTGGCAACCTGCCATCATCGCAATTTACACCACCAATAGATAAACGGATACTCATTAGAACCTATGGCATTGATTCCGATTTAGATAATAACAGAGCAAATAACTCGCGCCAAGAGCCGCTTTGATTGTGAAAATAATGGAGCGATATCGCAGTGCTTTTCTAGTCCAGGATTTCCAAAACAATTGAATGTTATCCCAACGCCCGGTGAGTTATGACCTCATTCTGGATACCTATGGCTTTTGAAGGATCTACGCAAACCCATGCATGCACTTAAATCGAATTCCTTTCCTGGTTCCTTCACAGTTCTACATTTAAGAGCATAAACCTAAGGATACTGTTTTATCTTCGTGGATTTGAGGAATTTTTTTCAGCTTAAATGCAAGCTAATCATTTGGCCCCTAAGCACCTTGAGCAAAAGCAACGAACAAGCCACCAGGACACCACACAAAGCAAAGCCACCTGCCCATGGAAGGAATTTTCCCTAAAGCTCTAAAGCACCACAAGCATTGTGCTCTACCTGGCTAACGACCGTCTCTTCTGTGCGCCCGATGGCTAGCAGCCAGCGTTGTCGCAGAACTTGTGGTCGTTTGGGAATGCGATAGAAGTGACGATTATCCTCTTGTCCACGATAACGTGAGCGAAACTTGCAGTTCGGGAAGCCGCAAGTTGTCGGCATGGCCCACGAGACACAGCGCTAGCACACCATAAGCTGTTCAGCAACAAAGCGAAGCAGGCGATGTGCAACAGCCACAACGAAAAGCTATAGATGTGTAAGCAAAGCATCCACGAAAATCTGCTTCACGCAAAAAAAAAGCGACAACGAAAATGCGGAACGAGACGGAATGGGGAGGTGAGCAGGGAAGAGCAGATAGAGCGGAAGAGCAGATAGAGCAAGGGCCATCTCTTGGATCTGGGAAAAATACCTATGGAAAAATACCTATAACTGGTTTAAAAAAGGGAGAAAAATTTGGCAGAAACGGTACTGATCCAGAGTAATCCCAAAAGTTTAAGGATGCTCAATGCATGAGAAGAGAAAAAGTAAACGGTCACGAAGAGCAGTTTTTACAGGGAGTCACCCAAAGAAATGTTCAGCTATACGCACTATATTCTTCCGCCGGAACCAGGATTCGGCGTGTTTCCCACTCCAGAATCAGTGGACAAATACATCGGGAAAACAGTAGGAAGGGAAGAAGATCCATGCAAGTACCACCATTTCCTTCCAGCCCGTATGTAGCTCCAGGAAGGCAGTGGCCTTCCCCAAAAAAATCCAAGAAATTCCACAGCATTACCCATATCACGGAAGTGGAGGCCATTATGAGTAAGAAGAGGTTCATCGAAAGAGATGGGGTCAGAAAACAAGTCATAATGTTGAATGTCAAACGTTCCATCCTATTTTTACTTGATACCAGCATCCAGGGCGTCATCCACACCAGCATTATTGAACAAATGCATCTGAAATCCAGGCGAAGAATAGTTTCCAAACCTCGACTATGCTTTGTGACGAAGACCTTCGGACAACTAGCCAAATTCGTCGAAAAATTCCTCAAAAACCATCTCTACTGCAACTAAAATGCTTCAAAAAACTTCCAAATGTTTTTAATTTTAAAAAATCCAGGGATTCATTTGAAGCTGTTGACTGATGCTGCAGACAAAGCAGCGAAAAGATCAATTTTAAAAATAATAGGAAAAGAAGAGTACAAAAGAAAGAAGTAATTAGCCAGTTGCTGTAAGTGATGTACTGGTACTGATCTCAAAAAGGGCAAAACTATTAATACATTGCTTGAACATCATGTGCCATAACAATGCAGGCAAATTACTTTTAATGTCGTGAAATTATGAAAAAGTGCACTGTGTACCGAGTGAGAGAAGGGAGCAGTTGATGATGAGTAGTTTACAGTGAAAAAAAGCATGATGCCGCCCTAGGCCCGAACGGAAATAAATCCTACCGTAAACGATTTGTTTCCGTATCTTTCAACGACATTTAATCGAGCAAGGTAAAATTTTTGCATGGATGAGCTGCTTTTTCGATTTTTGTGTACAAAAAGGTGATTTTAGTGAAAAAGGCAAGCAAAGGGATAAAAAAGCCATAGTCACCTAAAAAGGCCACCTAAATTTTAGCGGCTTAGGCTGTACCGTCACTAAATTTCCCTAAAAGTAAATTTATCGTTATTCGCCTTACTTATGTAGAAATTTCTCTAAAATAGTACAAGCTCAGTTCAAGGAAACAGTGAGGTGGAAAAGGAACTGCAAGCATAAACATCAAAACCTGGTTGAACATAACTTTTTCTCCAGGAAGTGTCGGAAGTTTTGAAAATAATATGATCGGAGAAACTGAGAGCGGTAACTTTTCAGAAACCTTTGAATTATAATTTAATCAGTGGCTAAAAATCAGTGTGCAGCTCTACACAGATCCGCTGTGCATTTATCCATGAAAAATTCCAGACCAATGAAAAGCCAAAGCCTGCAGCCAGCAAAAAATTTAATGAAAGGAACGGGTTCCTAGGGAGGAATCGCTGAATTCGGTAGCCACCCTATCGAAATGCTCTGGAGTACGAGACAGTTCGCAGTCGGCAAGACACCAACTTCATTCAAACGTTCGCAGTCGGAAAAATTCCAGAATTTCCCCCCCCCCCCCCCCCCCTAAGCCTATGGAATCAGGACTTCCTTCAGAACAACCACAAGGTACCAATAAGATGATGCTCATCTGATAAGTAATACCAAAAATGATAATTCCAGATCAGAACCAGAGATCTTGCTTAAAATCCCAGGCAAGTGCGTCCACCAACCAGATGAGAATGCGGATGAGAAGACTCCAATCCTACAACAAGAGTGGCTAATCCACTCTTTAGTGAGGTATTGGTAGTAATGCCACATTTTGAAAAAAGCTCACTAGGTTTCTGAAGGTTTTTGTATGTGAGTAGTGGTAGTGGAATGGATTTAATTCTTCACCTGTGTTCCAGATGCATTTGTCGAGTGGTTCTGGAGGGGAAGACAATAGTGGTATACTGGTATCGACTAAAATTGAGGTGGAAACGTGAACATTTAAAGTGATCTAGCCACCAAATTTGACCCTGGATCATTGCTTTCCTGGATAACACTAGCTAAAGAACGTTATCTGCCCTTATGGATGCAGGTGTTGTATTTTTAAGCTGCAGTTTCTAAGCTGCAAAAAGTTGAAATCCTCCGAAAAAACCGCATTTTGCTACTCATCGCATCAGCTTATGGCTGAAAGAGCTATTACCTGCCTGACTATAGTGGTCAATGATTCTCAAAGTCTAATGGATTTATCAGGATTCATCAAAGTGCAATGGGGAGGAGGAGCAGTGACGATCCGTTCCAGCACGCAATTACCAACGGATCCAGGTTTCTACACCAAGGAATATTTGCTTTATGAATCGCGACTGATGAATGTCGCCACGAGAATACGCGTCAAGACGAAGCGTACGGAGGTGAATGGAAGAATCCACACCAGCAAACCTCAACCACTAGCCAAGATCACTCAGCTACGCAATCCGCTTAGTTGTTGGTTGGGCTACATATATGGAAGCAGCCGTGCTCATTTGCATATTACTCTGATCCGTCAGCGACAGAGTTGACGTCACAATCACTTCTTCAACACGTAGTTTGGGGGCAGGACTGACTGCTCTAAGTAAATGAGCTTCTAAATAAAGCACGATGCCTATTCATCTGAAAAGGTGCACGCCCAGACAACAACGAGTTAAACGCCAAGATTAACGCCTTATTTTGGCTTCGGATGGCATTAGAGTGTGGCCCGTAAGGAAGAAAATCCGTAAAACCCATGATCTTTACCCAGCAGCAGCAAGAGAACATCGAAAGCCAGTCGGAGTACAAATTTGTGCGTGGGAGGTAAAATCAGAATCAAAAGGCAGGTGCATTCGAGAGAGGAAGAGGAATAGTAGCAACGTAAAATGTGGCATCCGAAATTTCTTTCATCAGTATTGGAAGAGACATCCACGAAATCTCCGGGAACAGATTTGAAAGCTCTGAGGCCAGAAGAATGTACATACCAATGTTGCTAACGATATGCGATACCAACTTAGATTATCAATTTACTTTGGCAGGTGTTTCGGAGAGCTGACGTCGCACATGGCCAATGTTAGTATGCAGTGCAAGAAACATGAAAATAGAGTCGAGATTCTGAATCACAGCATCCGTGTCTAAGCAGCAGATGAGCTCTGCAAATGCTGAGTGATTAGGTGCGAGTGGTGCGGATTCCACTCGTTGTTAAGAGCATTGTGATAAGTGCACGGATACTAAGGAGAATCAGGATAGACAGTTACGTCGGCACAGAAGAGATCCAAGAACGAGAGTCAGCCAGCCAGCCAGCCAGAATCGAAGATTTGCGGCCATCCCGTCAACGCAGAGACCACAAAGTTGGGATACGAGAGCGGTTACCAAGGCTTATAGCTGATGCTACAATTAACATCAGGCCTCTATTGAATCACACTGTGTGAGCGCGCTCTTGCTGGCTTGACTACGCCACTTACCCAACTATCTATTGACGAGCGTTTGAGAGCCACGTCTGGACAATGCTCATCACACTCATCACCGACGAAGTTCGCGTAGCACGCTTCGTGCTCTCTACGACTACGGATACGTAATGCGTCCGAAATGCGAAAGCTGCTGCGAGTGAGTACGGAGAGAAAGTGGTCGAAATCACGGCTAAAGCCACGTCGTACGAAGCCAGTGATGAATGGGACAAAAGTTGGTGCATGGAGAGCGCCTGAGGGATGAAATCCACCAACTAAGTCGTGCAGAGTTGGCCGCCGCGGCTAAGCGGATTCCTCTTGAAACCCAATTTCGGCGCGGGATCACAACTCTTTGACTTGTCAGCGGCCGGCGACCACTAACACGAGTAATCTAATCACATGCTAACCCCACGGAGCTATCACACCCGCTCCGAGTCAACACTCAAGGGCCATCGCCCGCGGCTCCGTCGTCCCGTCGCGGCGCTTTTCGCCTCCATTCCATTCCGCCATCAACGCCTGGCCAAGTACGAGAGCGCTGCTTGTATTACAGCTGAGTAGCCGAAACATCGTGCTATGGCGGGCGCGGATAGAGATTTGCACTAACGATGCTGGTGGGATTATAAAAGTGCTGTCGCAACAAAAGGACTTATAATAAGGCCACAATATCGCATTCGTCCCTATGCCCAGGAGTATTTCCCTGCACTGTCCATGAAAGCGCTGAAGCGATGTGGAAATGGTGTTGGGAGGTGAAAAAGTCCAGTGAAGCACGAGGATGCGAGATGCAGTGTCTGCATTGTGAAAGGTAAGTAATCAATGGGAGAAATGTCTCGATGATAAAAGCACGAGAGTGGACGACGAACGCCAGCACGACGAGAGCGGTCGGTGTGCACAAAGCCGTAGGAGGCACACGGCTTCACTAGGATATCGAGATAAGCAAGTGGAGCGACTCCTATTAGGCGATAATGGGAGGCTATCGCTGGCATTTCGCCCATTACCGTCGAATCGCCGCTTCGCTGCGCTCTCCAATTAGTCGACATGGTGTCTTCTCAACGGCCTCGCCCCCCTTTGCCTCACTACCCTCACTCCGTGGCCACTAACGAAACCACTTGTACATGTCAGGCAGTGGATGTGTACGGGATTCGCCTCCAGCCGGGCACGTCTTCTCAGCGTCCTCGTCGCCTCTCCTGGCGCTTTATGCACGCGGCAGCCAACCAATGCCCGTCCGAGTCCAATTACGTCGCCCGCCAGGTATACGGTGGATGGTGCGCGCCCCCAAAAAATCGGCCCTTCCACCAAATATCGCATTTTGTACTCTTCTGAGGACAAAATAAAACAACCACAGGAAAAAAAAGTTTTTCACTCGGAAAGCTCAACACAGATGCCAGTGGTTCCATCAGCAAGAATCTATGCCGAAGAAAAGTACTACCGCCACAGGTATACAAGTTAAAACGAAGGCATGTGTAAGGCGTTGTCGTGGCATAAAACAATGGGATGCGAACATGCGAAGACATGCACTGTGAGGACGAGAAGCTCGCTGGGTGCCAGGGGAGACTCATTTAGCTCGAGCCACCACCACGCGGCCGCAAGTGACAAGTTACTGTGAAATTGGAGTGGAAGGCGCAAATGAAAAGCGCGCCACTGCCAATTAGCCATCGTCCTACGGTCGACTGAGCGAGAAACAGAGACAGCGTCCCTCTCGATATCTCTCGAAACGAGGAAAAGCAGTTATAGAGTTGTCCGGATCACCAGTTATTTCGCAGCCGCTGCACTTTTGCAAGGATTCGTCCCGTACATCGCGGAACATTAACGCGGATTATCCTGGGAGTACTAATTCAACAACAATCCGTGGACACCTCGAGTATATAAAATATTCATGAGCATTAGTAGTGAAGCATGCCGGAGTGAAGGCAGGATTTCAACGGATCTCTGTAAATGAGCACTGTCGATGTTGCGTGTACTGTTGTTTTGTCGCCAACGAAACGACTGGATGCTGTGATAAGTGAAGGTGAGTAGACAAAAGCTAGTGGAGGGAGGAAGTGAGAGGTGAAGTAAGAGGACACTGAGAGAGAAACAGAGTCACTCGGCCCCGGTTGCCCCCAGGGCAAAGCGACATCTGATACGTCCATACGTCCATGCCCATCTCGCCTCCTGTGTACACTGACTACCACTTGTGTTCAACTTCTTAACGTTGAAACTGTCACTTTGTCTGGATACTGACAATGTGTACGGCTTCTGGGCAATGAAACACCTTAGTACCACGCATAGAGAAGCAATAAGTCAAGCTAGCCTGTAACTGGTTGAAAATATGGTTAATTTTACCGAGTTATTAGTTTCGAACAGCCATCACAATGGTGATTCATAGGACAATTCTGTATCCGAACAAATCTTCTGCTTCTCAGAAGGAAAAACCTGAACCTTCAACCGGAGGCTACCTGTGGGATATCACTTTGGTTGCCGGAAATTTTAAAGAAAGCAACTTCTCTAAGTACTACATTATCTCCAAGGTAACAACACGTAGTTGTGAAAACATGCAGTATTATGATGTAAAATAACATGGATTTTTTTTTCAGAAACCTAACGCAAAAAATAGTGGAAAATAGCACTTCGTGATGGATGAAGACAAAATCATTTCTGAAAAATGATAGTAACGGAAAAAGAAAGGAATCCTCCCTTTCAAATAAGACCTTTGCAGATGAAAGTTAGTCTTCATCGGGATACCTCTAAAAGTCTCCTTCAACAAGTGAAACCATGGGGAAGGAAAAAGATTTGTTCGTAAGATTCCGAGCACTGTAGCTCAATTTTGGGAATGGTACTAGATACAGGAAACCATCCGGTCCACCGTTAATTTCAAAGCAAGACATTTTCAATGAAGTTCTCTACTCTAGGAAAATCCAGAATTCAATTTGATCTAGCCATCATCTTCTTACCAGGTGTAGCAATGAACGTTTAATACACTGCAAAAAAAAAATAAGACGTGAAAAACCATTAAGCTGTATTTGTACATGAAAAAAATGCTATCAGGATGACGCGACCTCAATATAAACAAGCTGGTAACTAGTTCTACGGAAGAAAGTATAAAATCACGAAGGATTGTGGTAATCTTGTCTCATCTGCCAGTCAAAGATGATTGGCAACTGGCAGCAAAGCATCAATTTTTTTCTCACGCCAGGTCTTGTGGTAGCCTATGGTGCCTGGCCGAATACATAGTGTTAAATTAGGGGCATTTACGAACGTGGGCTTATAAATCCACAGCTATCTTGGAGACTATTCAACCACTCAAGGTATCATGGATAATGAAATCCAGAAATGGCCTGGGAAGCTCGGAAGCCCAACCGTGACCCTATAACTTGGAAGGTCTATATTACTAGGGTAAAAAAGAGGATTCTCTATTTAGATTTGGTTTTGTACTGCTTTCTTATCCAGAAACCTGAACCGAAGTGCTGAACTTTCCATAGAACCCTTCAGCAAGAAAACTGGCACATCTAAAGCCATTACAGCTTAAGGATAGCTGAGGGATCATCCTGAAGACCTCCAGAAATAAATAAAATGCTCGTAAAAGTGAAACGCAATTTTTCTGTGTCTTTGCATGGTCTGGACAATTTTTACCGCTGCGTCAAGAGCATGTCCGACCGTGACCATTTTACCAATTTTATCGTACTGAGAAATTTGCCTCAAGGCCGGTAAAATTGTCGGAAAGCCGGCAAATTCTTACACATAAGAAGTGATGTTTCACGATGTTTCTCGAAAGTTGAGGGATCCCGATTGCACCGCGTTGTATACCAGTGTGAGAGTGTCCAATTACATTCACCTCTGCTTTTCGCCACGCGCCTGCCGCTGGTGTATGATTACCAGCACGAGATGATTCGCAGTTGACAATCGCACCGGACGGCAATCAGTGCTCGTTTACCCTCATTTCAGTGAAATCGAAAAAATATGAGGGAATTCGAGGGAATTGTAACTAGTTTCCGAATCGTAGATAACCTTGAATATCTTGACCAGGAACTTGGGACAAAAAGTGGGACAGTAGTGGGGTGATTTTTTGGAATGGGAAAACTGGGATCTTAAACGTCAGCCAGAATGTATAACTTCCGCCATGACTTGGGTATTTTTAATCTCAGCAAATAATTTCACATCAATTCTGTGAAGAAAAGGAACGGAGCGTTTGAGAGATTTTTTCAGTGATGTGAAATAGGGAAAGCAACACTCTATGCGCAGCTATTAGATTGTCCCATAAATAATGGCCGATTGAAGCTGAGCTCCGCAAGGTGCACAACTATAAAATTCAAGGAAACGAAAGAATGACAAGGTAGTCCTGTAATATAAATGTCGCACACCTCGTGGTTTCTGATCGTTCAGGAATTTAGGAACCTAGCTTCTAAATTGATGGGGTTATGAAGTTTCAAATATTCTTGGTTGCGGCCATTATTTCTAATAGCATTCAATCATGTTCCATTGGACATGTTCCTTCCTCTGAACACCTTTTCCCGGAAATTTTATTAGATGATGTCGGTTCCTGATACTGAAGAAGGACCAGTATTTTTACATTGACCGTTTTCAATCGTATCCCTAAAAACACAATTGCTGGCCCAGATCACTTGGGTCCTCTCGCAAGTTTGGAATGATGAAGGAATTTGCATCCAGGATCTCATTTCCGCCTTACCCAAGTTTTCATTCGTAGTAAACTTATCCTTCTTATCATCTTAGTGATGAATTTGTTCGAAAGAATCATAACAAAGAACAAAAAGAATCGATACCAATAACCTACCCTGCCAGAGGTGTCGAACTGGGAAGCAGTAATCGAGTTAGAGTTCCTGAAAAGCGATTTTACAAATGATTATCCGGATGCAATTCTATATCGACGCAAAGTGTTCGATAGCGACACCATGAAGTGGACATATGATAGAAGCTGCGGAATGAAGTCCACTGCTATCAGAAAAGAAAGACAACGGTAGGAAATGTCGTGTGTCTATAGAAAAGTCACGACGAACTGTGTAATAGACAGTCTAGCACAAGCTACAGGATCGTGGTCAGGCAACGGTATGACAGATAAGAAGATGAATCACATTGAAAATATCAGCAAATCCTAGGCAGGTGATATATGTACGTTCAGGTTATGCAGCAGTCACAGCGGGTAAAAATTCAAAAAATTATAGGTTGTGATTATTACTAAAGTTCGGATCAGTTGACGTTTCTCGAGTCACATATGTATGAATAATTTTTTGTTTGATTTTTCGAGCTCCGAGTGCTATTTACATGAAGCATGCGATAACAAATTAGTTGTCTTGGTAAAGAACATTTTTTCCAGAAACTTCCGAAAACCTGTGTCGAGTGGGAAACTGATTCAGGGAAGGATGTGATCCACACGAGGTGGAGCAGTCAAGGCAACCATTCGAGTTAACCAAGTCCAGAAACCGGCAGATTTTTTCAAGGAAAAGCGTCATCTAGACTGATCGATGTCCATTTTCGTAAAGCTTGAATCTCATTGTTTTTCTGCATTTTTAAATTGATCCAAGAAGGATATGTATTGCATGAGGAAAAATTTCTTTGTCCACGCCCATCCTGCCGAAATCATAGGATTCTACGGCTGAGGAGCCTATTTTTCAAAGGCGGTCACAAAAAATCTTATAGGGGTGGATGCGGAGAAATTCGTTGCTTCGGAAAAAGGGCGCAGCAATTAAGAAACCTTGTAGAAAAAACAAAAAGAATAGCAAAGAAAGAGTGAACGTATAAGGATAGCGATGAAAAGAACAGTTGTCACTATTACTATTCACTCTCATTTCACTACCACTATCCACTCGATTCGACCCATTCTCGTCGCAAAGTCCAGGATAGTCCTGCATCTTGTTACTATGTGATTCGTGGATATGGATACAGGAGATCGGGGAGCTTCAGCTGTTTAAAATCTCCTATTATCTATCCTTATAAAAGCTTCTGAAAATGATCATACTAGTCGTTTTTTAAGACAACCTTTCTTGCTCACTCACCCAGGACCACATGTTGTACGTAACGAACTAAAATATAAGATTCTACTGGTGTTGCTCTATCCAGGGATCCTCGGAGATCCATCTATTTCATCATGATCTATTGAATTTTACAAGGGAATGTTCTAGAAATGCATATGCTTCTCATTAATATATCTACCACATCCAAGCCAATCAGCCGAAAAGTAGAGAAGTTGGAGAACAGAAAACTGGGATACAAACGCCAGTGCAGATGTTATGGAGGCACCAATGAGGCCGACTACTACCGCAATTCTCAAAATGCTTTCTATGTGAGGAGAGAAACAGTGGTGGGCTTTTTCCGAATGTAGAAGACCAGTGCATCTCTCCTTGAAAAAATATCACTGAATTGAGCAGAACAAACGCAGAAGTATAAAATCAGCTGCAAACTCAACTAAGAGCAACGATGAAACAGCCGAGACTAATAAAATAACGCCGCTGGCGGAGGATTCAAGTGCGATGACGTGCATTTCAAGGATAACATGAGAATAGTCTTTTGTAACCGATGCGAACAACTGTCGATTGTATCGCCGAGGACAAGAACGCGAAAGCGAAAGGAAGAACGGGAGGCATTGGGTCACACGGATGAGAGTGAGCATTGAAAATGCAAAAAAAAATCTTTGTGAGCCTGAACAAAATAAATATTCGCGGCTACTCAATTTACTAACTAGTCAGAATTATTTATCTTGGTAGCTCCTAGAACCAAATTTGGCTATAGAGGAACTCGGCAGTGAAGAAAAAGGTACACATCCACGTTACCAAGAGCGTAAAAATGAATCACTTAGAATAATATTAGGAAATGGGGACAGCAAGGGCCGAAAAAAGACAGAAGTTAGGTAGAAACTACCCTCACACACTTACGCTTCAAGTGAAATCACCGATATTGGGTCAACAGTTCCAATGCGGACAAGCCTCTGGGACTTAAACAGCTTCCAAGAAATAACAACTAAAAAATCTGTATCAAAAATTAGCCCTTATCATGTATTAAAATGTACCATTAATGTACCTCTATTATTAGTAACAGAAGCAAGTTATTGTTAGTAGAAGCAGAACAGAAACAATGAGCATGGATAATGTGCATACAATTTTCAAGTTAAGATTTCTGTATAAATCCAAGGAATAACTGGACTGGTGTGACATGAGGTCTCTTCGTAGCAGAATGTCGGTTAGAAATGCTATTCCAAATGGTTGGAGTGGCGTGGATTCCATTCCTACTGACTCATAGTTAGTCACTACTTTGGTCAGCTGCATAATGTCTGGAAATAGCGGATAGCCACGCTATTTTTGATACTGTGCTCGAATGCAAAGAAGTTTCATTTTCTTGCTGCTGCCTGCTGTTCTACACACTAGCTTATGGTTTATAGTTGAAGCTGGATCACCTCAAGGGAGGATGCGTTCTGAGGACAAGGCGAAGAACAAAGAAAACTCCATAGGTCGAAAATAATTCATTAGCAGAAACGTTTAGCAATTGTGATCGTGAAAAAGTCAGTATCAAATGTACGAAATTTATCCGCCACTACCTTGAATGATGAATACTATCCACGGAAAGGATGAGCTCCATGTGCAACTGTTCTGCTATGACAACAAGATAAACGTGAAGGTGAGAAAAGAGAAAATAGTAGAATGGATCATCTGCATCGGGTATTAGAGAACATTTGGGAATGTAATACAACATTTAGTAGAAATAAAAAAAGACTGAAAAATTGTGTATGCCAAGGAAACACCGTTCAACTGTGTGATTTAAAGGCCAAATGTGCAAATAGCAAAGTTTTTGCACTGGAAATGTCCTCATTTAAAAACTTTTGAGCGTGAAGATCATGTTGTTTTCGCCGAATGGAAGCTTTATTCAAGAAGTACAGGACCAAAATAGATTACAATAGAGCTAACTTTAGTTACAATATGTAGGTAACACAGGCAAATTTGCTGAGAGATCGCCAGGACCAACAGATGCTCAAGGACCGCAGGGGAAAGATTTTAATTGGGGTGACCTGTCAAATTTTTGCTAAGAGCTCTGGGCAAACGGTCCAATGTTTGTACCATGATAGAAAGCCATCGAAGCTCCGGAGAAAACAACTATTATGCACGAGAAGATATAAAACTTTGGTACATATTAATCCATAAAGAGTAACATGGAAATTTGTTTACGGATGTCCTAAGGATGGAGAACAGAACCTTTTCAGGCCTAAATTAGTGTCAAGCAAAAAGGTTTGATGTGATTCTGGAAAGTCGCTTTTGTTTGTTCGAATATTGAAATACCGCTACAGCATCATCCATGTTTGTTTTTCTACTCCAGGAGCACCTACTAAGTGCAGGAAACAAATAAAACTAAATAAAATATTACAGGTTTGTAGCAAAGAAAAATCAATTTGAGAAATGGGAAGAAAAGAAAATTTTGAGTCTAACATATCACATTTTCATGTTCAGATTGACAGGCGGTTCAAAATGACTCATCACCTGAGAGCATATCACAGAGTTCATCAATCCAGAAAATAAACAGATAAAGCGTCTCATTCCTCGACGTAAGACGCGTTTTGATTGCAGACCAACGTGTAATCCAACCTGTTTTCTTGATGCCAAGTAAAGAGCAAACCTGCTGTGCTGTTTATTGTACGACCTAAGGACCCGTTCAGGAAAAGAAATTCAAGTGCAAAGGGCACATCAGCGTTAATGAGCGGAATTACTTCGGATAAAAGTAGGAAGAATAGAAACAAATTTCCTAGTGTTAACAGCACTTGAGATGAAAATCTTGAAACTGAGTTATGGAAAATATCAATTATCACATGATAAACAAAGAAGCTGCTGGCAAATTGGTGATAAATCCAAAATGGAAGATCTAGCTAGTAGTCACTTAAAATGGATGAAAATGTTCTCGACAATCGTTGCTTCCAGAGACGATAGCTTAAAATTCATTTTAAATCGACATAGCATCGTCCAACCCCATTACCTTCCCAGAGATTGTACTTAATATACATTTCCACTCGTATTTTGAAGGGCTCCACATACGTAGAACACGAGGAAGTTCCCATTGACCAAATATAGCTCGTTTCCCAAGAAACCTGGCTCCAAAAGGAGTGCTGCTTCAGACTTTTCAAACAGAAAATAATCATTGGGTGCCAGATCCGGACTTCAAGGTGAGCGACTCAGAAAAACGAATCCGCAATCGCTGGAACGGCTATTCTCGACTTGTGAACTGGTGCGTTGCATTGCAAAAGCTGATTTCCATGGGCAATCTGTCCACGGAGTTTCTACCAAAGAAACGAGAGTTGCGCGGATTCTCTCTTTTCGTCCGAAGTCTGCAATTTCATGCAGAAATGAGACCGAAAAAAATTTTGCTCGGAATTTTCCTACAAAGCCAGGATAGACATTCATAATTCCTCAAAGTACCGTAAGAAAGAAACCATACAAAAATTTGAAAGTCTCATTATTATTCTACAGAAGAACGATCTGCGTAAAATTCATATGTAGCTATGAGCATCAATCACAAAATAAATGCCGGAAAATAAGCCGCTTTTGGAAATCCAAAGAATTTTGGCGAATTCCTATGCACATATTTTTTCTGCGGTAGAACACTTATCCATTTTCCTGCACGATACTTGTCTAAAAGATGTGCATATAGTTCATAATTTTGCTAGTTATAAAGCAAAACATGGAAGGAAATGCAAGCGATTTGGACTGACGAAGCATGAAAACACTAGTAGTCACCATAATAGAAAGGGAGGATGACCTCACAAAGAGAAAACTAACTTGTTGGAAGTACCACAAAAAATGAAAGATTAGACCAAGACAGTCGAAAATACGTATATGTATGTTTAACAATATTATAATGCTATAACAACATAGTAAGCTTCCATGAGCCTAGGTTTCAACGATAGTTTTCGTACTTAATAATTATTAGAAGGTTTAGAAACATTTTTCATCAGCATAAACAGTCCTTTAGTATTATTGCTATTCAAGATACTCGGATAAGTATCAGGACCAACAAACTCCATGTTGGTGAGTACTTTATGAGTGGTGATTTTGTAGGAAAATGTGCCGAGGAATTTAGGAAGAATGTGTAAGCGAACGAAAACGAACGCAGGAGAGAACGCAAACTTTTGGCATGACCTCGAACTGTGACACTTTAGGAGAAGTGTTGCAAACTGTTGGAAGAAGAGAAATTCGCGTCACTCTCTCGAGGACTTTCACACACAAAAATAGAACGGTCTGTGCGCGAGAAGTGCAGCGGATGAACTGAATAGATGCCCGAACGAGATAAGAGGCATCCTATCCGCGGTGGAAAAAAATTGAGAGCAAACCACAAACTGTAGCCAGGATGTGTGGCCACCAGGAATACGGTTAACGATGTGGCTCAGCGACGAATTATTCTGATTGGAGGGATGGAGGTGCAAGGGGGGGGGGGCGAGTCGACGGGTTGTTGGAAGTGCGCGTCGTCCGCAGCAAAAACATCGCCGGACAATGGGCGATGGCGAGATAGAAACGGGCAGGTTGGCTGGTCTCGTTTTCGACGAACCCTCCGTCCGCATCCGCCGATTTCTGCTGCTGCGGTGCGGTGTGACGCTCGACAATTACGCTACGCACCCCCCCCCCCTTCTCAAAAAGTCAGCGTTCGGTTTTCGTCGGCTCGCGGTACGGCGACACCAATTACTTTACAGTTTACTGAGAAAAATGAACATCAAATTGATACAATGTGAACGGTTGAACTGTATCGGGCGAAAGAAAAAACACCGCTGCACCGGAACCCAGAACAGACTTCTCGAAAGTGAAAGCAGTGACCCTCATCTGCCCGCCGCACTGCCCACATTCAAGAGAGGACCAGGGATGGAACGTCACTAAAGAACGGCGTTGGAAGAAATAGAGAATCAAAATGTGAAGCTGATCAATCGATGGAATTTCAGTCCCCATCCTGAAGCAAAAGTAAGGATCTGAAAGGTATCTCTGTAAAACAGTGAAGTTAAGAGATTTGGGCATTTTGCAGCATCGCTACTATAACTGTGACAGCATTCCTATAACTTTTTTCCCCGAGAAAAATTGTTGACAGAAGTGTAACTAGGTCAGAAGAAAATGACTGCGTGCAGCAAGGATGTGAGTGGCGGAAAATCTGATTTTCGCTGATAAATTTTCCGAAATTCTTGCAGAATGTGAACCGTGAATTGTAGCCGGAATTAAAAAAAAATTAAAAATTAATTAAATCCGGGAATTATACTGAGATAGTTTCAATTTATTTGAAACTAAATCTTCCTCGAAGCGTTCAGAAGTGTCTTCTGCAAAAACTAGTCCTTGCAAAACTTCCTTGTCCCCCCTTAACAGTGATTACATTAGGATAAGGGGATTTCGTTATTTTATATGTTCGGGAGCTATCTATGTAGCTCATGACTGCGGTTGAAAGAATCCCTTTTACTCTAAACCTTCTATACCTAACAATATTTTTGAAGTCAACACAGTGGATGGTTCTGTACGTTTTCAGGCCAAGCAAGCCACAAATTTCCAAGGATCGCTAAGTTGGTGCGAGTGAAGTCTCGGATGATGAAGCGCTTACTCAATACATACTAGGGTGCCCATGTAAGCCTTTGCATGTAGAGAGCATTTAAGCAACGGTTTCATCGAAGCGACAAAGTGGTTCCTCACCAATGGTTGTGAGTTAGAGGCTCAAGAAATACTATGCAAACGAAGGTGAAATGCACTATGACTATTCGAATGATTCGCATCCTTTAGCGTACAAGAAAGTCAGATTAGTAGGAAACTTCACTTAATTTTGCATTTTTTCCAATTTTGATTCGATGCATGATATGAAATCCAATCATAAAATGCAAAATTTCAACACCCATAATTGTTACCATAATAACGAAATGTTTCTTCTTTCACTTACATATATCCCAACAGATTCTGCTGATCCATTCTAATGAAAAAAAAGCCGAACATAAGAGTAACATCAGAAGAAGAGTCATGCCAACTCATTCCTAAGACATTATATTTATAGTTTATTAATACGTTCCTTTGTTTACGGAATGAGACCCAGCTGGTTACCAAACAGACTTTCATGAACAGAACGTGGAAAATCCAACGATCTGCTAAGAACAAAATGTGTTCCAAACAAGTAAACGAATTCATCGCTGTGCCACGTAACTAACTAGGAACATCTTAGTGGTCAATCCTGGAGAGCGCCATTTAAAGCTGAGTGAACTCCACTGAACTTTGCAGCACTACGCTAGTTGAGAGGTACGCTTAGGAGCGAAATAAGCACTAATATAAAAATCCGACCAACTTTCGAGGAAAAAAAAAGCAAAAGTTCGACCATTCGAAAAGGACAAGTTCTAAGGTCCTGGAGAAAAGTTACGATGATCATATTTGAAGCGGAATTACTATACGATTCACTGTTCAAGTGCGTCATTCGTTCCTAAGTATACTGAGGAGCGTTCTGGAAAAGCCAGCTATTTTATGGGGATGAGAGAGTAAGATGTGTATGTGAGATCGTTCAGCAAAGCAATCTGTGAACGAAATTAACATCTTCTTAGGGATCAAATTGAATTTCTAGTCTTAGAAGATGCAAAGCTCAGAAGCTAGCATAAGATTTATTTATTTCAAGATGAGTCCGGATGTTTTCCAAGGATATTCATGAAAATCTGCTATTCTTTTACTTATGAATCCGGACAAGGATAAACCAAAGAGAAGAGGGCAATTTTCAGTGAATTGTTCGGAAACTTTTCAGATAGCATCCTGAATGAATTGAATAGGCTCTATTTTCTTTGTAGTTCACCTGGGTGTACCTATATTAAACTGAAAAAAAATAAAACAGAGATAAAAACAAACAAGGAGCTGTAGAAAGAACAGGTGCACAAGAAGTCAGAAACAAGAGGAAGAATCATCCAGGAACCAGAATAAAATGACGTGTTCCTCCTTCTTTGCGAATACTATAATACATGGAAGTAAAATTTGCACTACTTTCACCCAAAATGTGGGCATTTTCCTGCAAGGATGGGATCGCTCGCTCACTGATAGAATCGACGCTTGTCGTTGTTCGGAAAGAATCCGGTTCAAGCAAGCGAAAGTTGCTCGATCTGATGAGAAATGCACTGTACTTAGCGGCGCGCGCTCCCGTATGTGTTCGGGATAGGATTTTTCACCCATAGATGGAGACGAAGACCGACACTAGCAGAACGTCTACAGTTCCGCCAGAGATAAATGAGCTTTACTGGAATAATCGTAAGGAGATGGCTGACTCAGCTAACAAGGACAAGACAACACGCAAATTACATGAGAAGCATGTTGTTGGCTTCAGTGTAGCAAGCAGAAGAGCACATTGAATGTACTAGACGAGCAGTTCGGGAAAGTGAAGGAAAAATTAATAGTTTCAACGGTTGATGCATGGGAGTGACTAGCTGTGCGGACGGCGCACGTCATCAAAATATGTGAGAAAATCGAGGTGGTGTGAATTCTTGCAGCAATTCACGACGAACAATTTTCCGTAATCGTAAGTATTCATCGGCGTCTGTCAACACACCACAGAAGGCAGAATGGTGGCGTCTTCGCACCAGTTTTTCCTTGTCGCTTAGCGGACACCGTTTTGATAAAAATTTCGGTCAGAGAATGGAACACACCTTGTAGGGGTAGTTACCTCACTAGGATTTAATGGCGATACGGAGGAGGGGTGGAGATCAAAGACTCTGCAAGGATCAAGGGAAAGGAAAAAAGTGAGGATGAGCGCAGTGACCAGGCTAATTAGTAGGCTTCCAGAGGGGCATATTATGTCAGAGCTTCAGAATTTACAAAATAGATCCATGCTGTGGAGAGATCTACAGGAAAAAATAAGATGCAATGCAATCTAATGTAGAGAGAATCCACTAAATTTTCTGGGTTGATTTCAGATGGAAAAAATCAATAGGAAAGAGATTACTTCACAAGAAAAAAAGCGTTCCCACGTAATTATCCCCGAATTCGAACTGAAGCTGGTATCTGTTGTTTGCGCTATAAAGAACTGCCGCGCCCTATGATAACAAGTTGATAAAAAACCCCATAGGGTCGTTAACCATATCGAAGCTGTTCCCACTAAAACGGACTGATTCTTCCCGGATGCTACACAGCCTAACTACTGACGCTCCAGGTGCAAAATCGGCCAAAAACGACATCTTAGGATTAATTTGAGCATCGCAATGAACAAAATCGATTGTTTTAATGGAACGGGAGGAATTTAAGGCAAAAGGAGGACAAAATTCAAGATGGGATCACAGAGCGGATACAAAGGTTTTGATGGAATACTCGAAAGGATGCATCCAGAATGAAAAACGGCTCCATGGCTTGTTTCCAAATTCCGCACTGATTTGAATGTGTCGTGGACGCGACGCGTCCGCTCCGCACGTCCACGAGGGTTCCACTCACTTTCGAGGACGACGGCGATGTTGGTTCACCCACATAACGTCGTGTGAAACACTTTACTTTCGTTGATCGCTGTGACGGTGCACTTTACTGGTTACTAAAGTGACGTCCCGCAGTTTCCAGCGAAATCAATGTTGCTTTGAATAGCTGGAACGGGAAAAAAGCTCCGAAATTTCTCAGTAATTCATCCTAGGAAAGCTGTGAATGAGTTTACGACGCCTTTTCCATTTCTCTGTAATGAATAATCTTTCCGTATCCTCATTTTTTCATAAGTTCCGAACAATCTCAACAGGAACTGAGAGTTAGTTCGACATTTAGACGGACATTTCACTAGATTTGAACACAATCTTAAAAATTAGCAAACAGAAAAATACACATAGGTTCTCCAATTGAGAATTCACGGAATCTCCTGGAAAATGCCCCTGACATCGAGGGAAAGAAGGTATTTTGAAGGGCAGAGTTTCCTAAAGGATCAAGCTGTCGTGAGGAATCAGGATATCGTGTGGATTATGAGGAATCCTCCAATATAAATCAGGATAAATCAGGACAAAGAATGATACATGAAAGCAAGGAAGCTAAAGAGGGGGGAGGTGTGATACGTCGGAAAGCCTCCATCCGAGCCAGAAGTTGAATGCAGATCTTTGTGGATTCTAATTTTTCAAATGAAGGTGGTCATTTCCCATTGGAAAGAATTGTAAGGGCTGAAAAAGTAGTAAGATTTCTGGATACATTTCCTGTCATAACCAGCAAATAATCTCTAGAAGCGAGAATCAATAACAGCCTGGAGTATCCAGTTTTTCTTTAAATCTTGCACACAGTTTATCATATCAGCTTCTACATAAATGGTCAGGAAAGGCAGGTACTTCAGTAATTTTCCAGGGAAACTCAACTATGCACTTTGAAAACTGGGAACATTCAGAAGCAATCTCAGAACGTTCCCCTTGTTCCTTGACTTTGGCTCATTTGGAACGCGGAAATTGCTGAGCTAGACCCATTTCTTGGAGGAAGCAATTAGTTGGAAGCTCCCAGTTGTGAATAATTACGAGAGAAAACCATTGTTGAACACATACACTCAGACCCTTCAGATATCCTAGGAAGAAAAGCGCGCAATATAACAGGTTTCCACCTTTACGCCTTCTGAAATAACCAAATTTTTACCAGTTCGTCGAAGCTTGAGATGTTCTCCCTCTTCTGCTGATTAACCAAGGTCAGCAAGTAGTAAAAAGAAACTTCGGCAGTGACCCTTTGCGAATTTGAGAGCTGAGCGCATTTTCTCTCTTTCTTTTCAAGAATAGTTTACTCACTTCACTTATTTATTTATTTATTTAGTTCAACACGCTATCCGAGACAGACGCTAGAAAATGTTAAGGTAAGCAACTCTGAACACACCACTACACTCCATAATATTCATCATACTCGTTCGTCAAATGAGAAAATTCTAGAAGATATCATTGAGGAGTTCAGCTAGTCATTCACAGTTCCTCTAAAATGAAAGAGACTGAAAAGAAATATGAACAAATTAAAAGGTGACAATGACAAAGAGAAGAGGAACAAGGGAGAGAGGAAATAAGAAAAATAAGAGGGGAATCAAAAGAGCACAGGTGTGATAAAACAAATGGTGCGCTACAAAAAGTTCGAAGTCTCCTCTGAAAAGAGGAGCCTACTTAGTTGCAGTCCAAAAATGGTAGAATTAGGAAATTGTTCCCAGCCTCCAACGAATGATGATCAATAATTTCAACATCATCGAAATGTTAAATTGAAAAAAGCTGACACGTTTTTTTTTTAAATCTATCCATAGAGCGTTTCTGAAAATTGCTCTCTGATTATGATACCATTTATGCAAGATTCTTATCTTCAATCAAATGAACTGCTCTGTTTTAAGCAGTCAATTTGGGAGAGTTTTCACTTTTCCCTCATCCCCTGAACTCATTAGAGCACAGTGTATGCTGGTGAGACATCCTGTCATCCCACATACGTCACGCCCAAAATCCTGACCTCAGTAATGATCGCGTTTCGCCTACAATAAACTCGGCCCAGATTGTATTTCATAAACGATGTTGACTCGATCGCCCTTGCTGCATCAAAATGGCCGATGCAGTTGACCTGACACTTTTCAATGCTATCAGCCTGCTCTTACCTCCTGTCAGTGAGTTACAACAGGATCTGGAAAGTCAGCTGAAAAATGAGGTCTACCAATTCGTGATTCTGTTTCATTTCCTTGCAATTCACACGAATTTCCACTCGTATGTTTCCAGCGTAAAATTATTGACACTATTATGGATCCAAAGGTGTACGATACTACTACGCCAGCTGATCCTCCTGCGGAAGTGCTGCCGTTGTTTTTTCTCGATCATGTTGAAAGTCTGGTGA
This sequence comes from Ancylostoma ceylanicum, assembly GCA_000688135.1. Classification (NCBI taxonomy): domain Eukaryota; kingdom Metazoa; phylum Nematoda; class Chromadorea; order Rhabditida; family Ancylostomatidae; genus Ancylostoma; species Ancylostoma ceylanicum. Next base: position 842,925 of record JARK01001364.1, on the reverse strand, counting down.
GCTTAAAATGTCTACTTGTTGAAAATTCAAGAAGAAGAAGACAATAATAAAGAGCGCCAATTCTTGCTTGATCGACATGAACATTAATATGCAGCAGGGTTGCCCTTGAAGGTACTGTCAGCACTGCACAAATCGAAGTCTGAAAGGGATCATTTCGTTGGAAGAATCCTTATTTATTCCTCTTGGAAGCGTTTGATGTGAATGAAGTTGAAAACTTGTCCAGTGAATACCTAGTTCGGTGTGCCGCTTTTCCAAATGCGCATCGATTCCTATTTTTTTGTCCACACCATTATGTCTTAAAAATTAATGCTCCTACATCTATGCTTATCTTGTTTTGCACTATATTATATAAAAATTTCAGAACGAAGAACAGCAGCTGATGGTCCTGCACGGAGGTATTTTGTTGGTGGGTATCTTTAAGCAATGTTGAAATAATTTTAGATAACTATCAGGAATATAAGTCTAACTAAAATCGTTACCAACTTTGTGTTTGCTACAAACTATAATTAGCGTTGTATTAGATGGTAGGATTAGGTACGTAGTCATCGTCAAGTGCACAAAAATCCGTTAATTTTCCGAACGGCCCATTTCTATTACCAAGTTCATGGATAATTCGATAGCTACAATACCAACGGTGTCGCTTGATGAAACTGCGCGATGTCTGCGATTTCGCGTTTTTTTCGTCGTTTCTCCATAACTCGCTTCAATTTCAACGATTTTCAAAATAGAGTAGATATTCGGAATCAGGATGATCCAATCTATCTGGAGCTGTGCTTGAAATTTCAAAATTTTTGAATTTTTGCTGATCAAGTAGCAAAATCACCTAAGGATACAATTAGGGGAGACTCGCTGCATCGAGTCTCTCGTAAGTATATCCGCTGGTACTTCTCTGGAAATGGAGCTAGTTAATTCCTCCTTTTTGTAAAAAAGTTGTTTCACCGCATTGTAAGTCCATTTTCCAGAATTGAAACATGGTTAGGACAAGAACGGTACCTCACACGACTATTCCAGGATTTTCTGTGAGCCAGACTAACGATTTCATTAATTTCAGCGATGATTTCGCATTTTCAGCTGTTTTGAAGCGAAAGCATTTCGTAAAGTCTTCGAGAGTTTTTTTTTTTCGAACAATAATCCCGTTGTAATTCATTTCCATTCATATTTCCCTTCCGCGATTTATCCATATCCCTGGTAGGGTACAATCGCGGCCTCGGTATCGCTCGAGCGATGGATCGCTGGGCCCGATGCGCCCTGCGGTACTTTTGCACCTCTTGGGTGCGATTGCATTTGTAAATGCGAAGGAAATACTGAGATACGGAAGTATGATAGAAAACTAAGAAGGTTTTACGTTATCGAGGAAATATGGTATGAAAACCGACTTTAAGAGTTTTTCGAGTTTGTCGAGTTTGTCGCTAAAAAGTTAAAAATTATAAAAAAACCAAAGTTAAAAATCAAAGTTAAAAAATCAGAACGGAAGTATGAAAGGTGCATTGTCATCGAATTCGCTTTCTATCTAAATTTCTGTATAGACTTCCGTTTAGCGAGTTATTTGATGTCCTGTTCACGGAAATCGCACTAGTTTTCTACTGTATCCCCTTTGTGAAAAATTACGGTGGGAATAACGTAGGAGAGTGGAACAAAATATTAACATCGGCAGAGAAATCAGGAAAATAGCCGTGGAGTTAGCGGCAGCCTAGCTTTAGCTACAACCTCGTAATTGGGCTATGGTACAAGATGGATACGACATTCACGTTCTTCACCTCAAAAAACCTACTACCCAATCAGCAGAGAAATTTCTGGGAATATTTGAGCAGAAAATAAAGAGGGATAGTGGTTGACCAGACTGCCACTTTGCTTCTCACTGAAATCTTACCATATCTCTACGAAATAGGGCTAAGATGAAAAACGGTTATGCGATTTTCGTGATCTGGGGATCAGATAAGCTCTAGAATGAAGTCTAGGGAGAAATTTATATTGAATGCAAATGATTGATTCGATGGCAATTCACCTCTTATAATTCGGTGTTAAAAATGTCTCACTAATAGGAGCTTAATTGCAAACATTTAAGTTTAATTGAAGTTTCGGCGACAATGGTGGAAATTACTACGAAAACATCTTACTCGTGAGATTTTCAGCATGAAATCCAATTTTCAGCGTTGTTAGTTTGTTGTTCGAAAATCTCATGGATAGGTGGTCGAAAAAACTCTGAAGGTCGGTTTTCATACCATATTTCCTCGATAACGTAGAACCTTCTTAGTTTTCTATCATACTTCCGTATCTCAGTATTTCCTTCGCATTTACAAATGCAATCGCACCCAATAAGTGCAAAAGTACCGCAGGGCGCATCGGGCCCAGCGATCCATCGCTCGAGCGGTACCGAGGCCGCGATTGTAGCCTACCAGGGATTTGCATAGAGCGCGGAAGGAAAATATGAATGGAAATGAATTACAACGGGATTATTGTTCGAGAAAAAACTCTCGAAGACTTTACGAAATGCTTTCGCTTCAAAACAGCTGAAAATGCGAAATCATCGCTGAAATTAATGAAATCGTTAGTCTGGCTCGCAGAAAATCCTGGAATAGTCGTGTGAGGTACCGTTTTTGTCCTAACCATGTTTCAATTCTTGAAAATGGACTTACAATGCGGTGAAACAACTTTTTTACAAAAAGGAGGAATTAACTAGCTCCATTTCCAGAGAAGTACCAGCGGATATACTTACGAGAGACTCGATGCAGCGAGTCTCCCTTAATTGTATCCTTAGGTGATTTTGCTACTTGATCAGCAAAAATTCAAAATTTTTGAAATTTCAAGCACAGCTCCAGATAGATTGGATCATCCTGATTCCGAATATCTACTCTGTTTTGAAAATCGTTGAAATTGAAGCGAGTTATGGAGAAACGACGAAAAAAACGCGAAATCGCAGACATCGCGCAGTTTCATCAAGCGACACCGTTGGTATTGTACGTCCACATGCAAGTGCATATAACTTATGTTCTGTAGAAGAGTGGGACCATGCAACTGCACATGTAAAATTTCGAGCATTGTGGCACTAAAAATTACGTTCGAAATTTAGCACTATGTAAATAAATGTTTAGATTTGGAAGGACAGGAGGCTCTCATGGAATGCATCAGAATACGGCAACATCAAGGAAATAATCAGGAGAAAAACGCAGCTGGATGGCAAGTTGTGGCTGCCAAAGATTTACCTGTCTGAAATGTGAGCTTCTTGAGAATGATTTCTTTCCTTGGTGACATCTTCTATTGTTGATTTTTTTTCGATCTTAAGTCCGACTAAAGTTTACACAGATCGTTTGCTTTTCGGAGAAAGAGTTAATTATCCTCAAATTGTGGCTAAATTCCACGTTAACCAAGCGACTTTAGCTCGCGTTTCGATCAAGTTTTGCTCATTTTCCCACTGCGTGCATCACATTCTTCTTTTTCCCTGAAAATTAACGCGGAGACCATAATTATAGAATAATCAGAATCTCTATATCGGGACAAGACAGCACTCATTTCGGGAAGTAAAATCCCAAAAGTAGAACACTCAAGTGAACCCTTCAGCTTCTCTCTGTAACAAAGACTCAAAAAATTGATCATTCATACATGCAAAGCTTCGTTACAAATCTGCGTATCGCTCTGATGAATATGCCAGGGTCTTTCGGCTTACTAAGCATTAGATTAGAACATTACATGATAGCGTAGGATTACGAGTGCAGGACGAAATGATTGACAGTCAGGGTTAAGGAAAAACGGGACATGACTTGGCTAGTTCTTTTTTTTTTCATATGAACAAGGAAAAACTTAAGAAGAAATTGCTGTAAAAGCTACACCACAGCGTCAAGAAAGGACATGTATGTACATAAAAGCAAAATAATGTGGTGATACTTGGCGAGTAGCTTGAGAAAACGTACATTCCCAGATACAGGAATGCGGTCCTGTAAAGTAATGAGAGAATCCAGTAGGTGGACGTAGCTTGTGAACAAATGAACGACGCTGTTCGCCGAGATGTTTCTTTGCTTTTAGCGAAGATCATATCGTATGATAAGGCCAGAAGTCGAGCATCGGTTCAAAATTTTCTACCAAGTTTTGTTGTCTGGAATGTGAGACACACATGATAAAAGGAATACAATAAGTTGAAAACTCTCCATGAAAAGCCACGTATTGAGCAGAAATTAACACTGCTTCATATAATATTGAAACAACATGAAGGAATAGTGCTGCCTACTGAACTGCTCCGTTCTCTTACCACACACAGGACTGGCTCATTATATTTTATTGTTGTATTTTTGAGAGCGAGCTCCTTCCGGGGACTTACCATTTTGGTGCGGAGAACCTTAATACATGTACGTATATGGTTACGACGGGTATGTACTCTATTGCAGATCCTGAAATCACGAAAGCGGGCGATTTTCTGCGCATTTGTTCAAATTTCCGTAGAATGTGATACTGAAATAACCGTCTTTTCGCAATACTATGCGATACAAAATTCTTCGAAATGAATAGAATAGAGAAGCAAGAAAACCCGCTGTGCTCAGTGAAGGCACTGAATAGAGCTTCCATGCCAGCCTTTTGGTTCGCAAACTTCATCTCTGTACTTTCGTAACAGCCTAAGTTCCGTCACGTTTGGAGGGCCCTATATGTATATGTACGTACCTACCCTCTTTTACTTTTCTTTATCTCCAACATAAGCTCGCCAAAGAACCTCACAGTAATATTTAATTAGTATGTAAACAGATGAATACAATACTTAGCCTATTTTCAGATTTTTCCGAACAGTGAACATCCTGAACTTCGAGGCAACGGAAATTACCATCAACGACAAGGGATATATCCACTGCATGGTAAGCTACGCTTGATTTTAGCAAAGGTGCGAAAGAAAACATGCCTTAGTACGCATTTTTCCCTTCACGCATTATTTAGGCAGCCATAGCTTTCGGTTAGATACATTCGTTTCAGTGCCTTTGCGTTGTTATGCTCGAGCATAGGCAATATGTACATAGTAATGCAGTATCTACGATAACTGGTATAAATCCTTGTCATAGCTTCAAAATTTTAACTCAAAATTCAAGAGAGTAGTTGCAGAAGTCACGAAATCAGATCGGGATGGGATGAGAGTACTACTTGGTTGTGAACTGAGCTTGGTATTTAGTTCTGTGAATTCTTCTGGTTAAACGAATAAGCCATTTTGATTTGCTGAAAACTGGATTATTGTATAGTTTGCTTCAAATTGATCTTGGAAACATAGAGAATAAAACTGAACATTCTGAAAATAAAATGAAATGTAACCTTTAGTTGACTTGTAGGTAGAATGCAAGATATTTGCCCAGCAAGCCAGTTTTCAGAAGGTTACATTGTTTCTGAGAATGTCCGTCTCCTCTCCTCTAGGTTCGTTCGGAACAGGATAAACCATGCAGTTTTTGACATTTTTTGCCACGTCTTCCATAAAATGTACTTTAGGTGAACGTCGTCGTCAAAACTACATGCCACTTCGAATATGACTACTACCCCTACGATAACCAGAACTGTTCTTTCACCATGTACAGTCCATTCACCATAGAAAAGTAAGAAAGTCCACCGTACCGGTGTCGTCCCCTCTATTTATGCTCAATGTAACACATTCAGGATGAGATTTGCCGACTATGGGGGTGCTGAGAAGACTCGCTACCAAACACGAAGTGGAAAACCTTCAAAAATAGATGTGGGCGATTTCGCCCTGGAAAGGATTGAATCGAAGAACATATTTCTGCTTCCTGGGTCGAAGGTGGTGGAGTCGCCTGATAGGTGAGCTCGGAGCTGTTGTGTTTCTGCTATATTTTACAAGAGCGCTTCCACAGCATCCAATTTTCGGCCAGGATTTACTACTCCTTGGAGGGCTGTTACATTTCAACCCAGAATAGCTCATGGACAATACATCCGTCCCAGCAACAGCTTATATTAGGTCAATAGGAAGGCTATGAATCTTGTTCTGGAGTAGATACACAGTTGTGAGACTCCATTTCAAGCCGAGAATTAAAAGAAATTTAACGTGTTTCCTAACTAGGGTAAAACAGTCAAATATTTTGAAGTGAGAAACTTTCATGTGCTATGCAACGTCTAATGTTTCAGATACCCTAAAAAGATGGTCCGATCTGTGTTCTGGTTCAATTTGATATTTCGACGCCATAACATTTTCTACACAACTCGTATGGCAATGCCATTATTCACGATCAGTTGGTTTGTGATGTTTTATATTTAATCAAACACGTTTGTTAAGAACATGAATGGAGAGTAGAAATAGTGGGACAAGGATGGATACAGATTTCCAGAATAGCTCCGCTAAAGTGACAGTTTCCCCGAATTTTTCAAGTGTCCCACTTACCTAACGTAGTCAGAGGTGGAATGAAAAGTATGCACACACGATGACTCGCCTTCAAGACGGGAACATAACTTTGGTACCACATTTACCACGTTTCTGCACGTAACTGGATAACTTACTGGTTCAGCAGGGGCATGATTGTGTTTTAGGAAAATTTCCTAGATTAAGGAGTAAGTCCCTGTCAGTGTACGTATACAGATAATGGCGATATTACTTACTAATTCTGGAAAATTTGGTCAAAATCATCCAATCCAGAATTGCTTTGTATGCTGCTCCTACCTCTAGGTTGTTAGGTGGTTAACTAATTTTTAGCCGTTAGTAAACCAATTCCACCTAACAACCTGGAGATGGCAGCAGCATACAAGGAATATCCTGAAAATGTCCAGGATTAAAAGTCAAGGAACATGGACACCAGTCCAGACACCAGTTTTTCTCTCGCTAGCATCGCTTCTAGCTGGAAAGAAGTTTTCTCAAGTGTGCGGAAAATTTGTAACTGCAGAAGGCGTGGCATATCCACGGTTCACCGCCACAGGTTTTCCTGATGTGTAATCTGTGATCCTGTTCGCGGATTTATTGAGCCCCACAGCCGTTAAAAATTTCAACAATTTCAGTCTCACCTACGCTTTCTGTCTGCTGCAATCTTACCATGGATTAATCTGGCTGCTTCTTTGCTTAGCTGTTCAGATAATGAATGATGCTATACTTATGGAGAACCTGCCGCCTGATTACACAGAAATGCCAGCCATTGGTAACCTTTTAGGATCATATTGATATATTTATGCGTCATGACCGGCCCTAGAAGCAGAAGTGATTATTTCAGGTTTTGTAGCCACTCTGGTGCTTTTCGAAACGATACTCCTGATCATATGGAGGTTCTACACCATTTTCACAATTCAAGCGATGCCTGATCGATCTGATATTCATACGAGAATCGCGCTTGTAGAGAATTTTCTGTGTCTATATTTTGTTATACGTATCATTCATATTTATATAAGATTATTCTAGGTTACACTATGTGGTGAGAAATTGAATGCTCCATAAAAACCATTTAGAGTGACAAATCATTCACTCGCTCCGCTGGTAGCGCGATCCTGAGAAAACGGTTTCCAGCTTGTTTGTTGTGTCTTTCCTGTATACCCAATGAGTTCTCCCAGACTCCACCTGCTAATATCATTCAGCCGAACCTGAATAATAATATTTTTAGCAAAGAACACCCAATTATGAGTGATATTGCAAACAAAACCCATGCTACATATTTTCCCTAATCATCTCTCTCACAGAGATAGACAGCGAAAGTGGAGCAAACTTCGAAGTCATCAATTTTGGCGGGAGAACAAGGACTGTACGGTTGTTTAAGTTCAACGTATGGAGGATATGACAAATCGATTAATAATTATGGAGAGAATATTATTTTAACACATTGACGACAATGGACCTCTTGGGAAGTTGTGTCACGTGGGACCAAAATGAAATTCCGCTTCATTTCTTCCACTGCAACCAAAATAGGTTTTATATTTATAAATTAATTATAAGGATAGTAGTGACGATATACTATGACATTCACTATAAACAAGGAAATATGATACAATGGATTTCACAATATACATAAAATTATCTCATTTTGAGCATTTTTAGTATTATTATTCACAGATTTTTTTAATACAAGGATACAGCATGCCCACCGTAACTCACAAAATTGATCATACGGTACAAAATGGTAGTTATATTTTTAAATTCAGCGGGTGAAATAACCTACTTACGCAATGTTTCACGAGATTCTGATCTCGAGGTCCCCATTTTTGACGAGGTACCCACCGGTGGGTCCCTTGCTCCTTGGTGGCTACCAAGATGGGACCCTCCCGTGGGTCCCGCTGCCGTCAACGTGTTAAAGCGGGATACGCACTCCCGGGATTTCTGGTGAGGGTGGCTTTTTTTTTGAGAATTTTGGCCGGTATTGAAGTTTTTTAAAGTTTTGGATCTCTTCCGATTTGGCAGGCACCATAATAGGGACAGATCGGAAACGGCCGCTTGAAGCACTGAGCCAGCTGCAGGCCAGTCACCACCGCTTCATCATGTCGACACTGTTCGCAATATTGAATGACCAAATAAATGAAAAAAAAATCGTTAATATAAGTTTTTATTCATAAGACAAAGGCGATCGAAGTGTTCCTCATAGTATACGAAAAAAGAAGGCATCCAGCGAAGACCACGTCTTCACAGTTGTTCATCCGTATGATCGTGTGCTGTGGTGATTTGAGGTCGCATCGAACCCAACTGCACGGAGTTACCCGTTTCTTCTTTGGCTTGCTAAACAGGCAAATATTTCCAGACCTATCCTTTCTTTTGAAAAGAGAGTAAAATATACGTAGGCGTTTTGAGGATCGAAGTTGACATCGATTTGAGTCGTCCGGATATGAAAAGGGAAGTTAACGTTGGCGTTGCTTGGCCATGATATATGCTAAAACGAAAGCAGTCTGTAAGGAGTCTTTAAAATGGTTTAGGAAAATTTTTAAAAGCTCCAGCATTTCCTTGTGAAACCAAACCATCGAAAAAAATTACCCCAGGTAAGCGTGCCACAAGTTTACCCACCGTTAACACGGACATATCTGAGTAAAGGCGTTCACCCTGAGTTATCTCAATGATGCAGCTTATATTTCTATATAGTGTATATTCTGCAGCCAAACCTCACGCCACAACAAAAATCAGAATAATTCTTCCTCTAGAAGGATTCATATGATCCAATTTTCATGGATTTCTCGATTAAGAATGAACTCCCTATGCGCTCCTTCTGATTCAATGTGTTTGCATTTCTAGCAGTCCGGCTCGTTTTCTGAGTATTCCCAGAAGGCTGCAGTGCTGATACTGTCACTTCTGTCACAACAATTTCCCATTAAAGACCTTACGCACCAATCACAATTTCTAATTATCGTATTCCATCGCTAATGAGCAGCAGTTCCCGCCGACCAGGATGCAATTACTAACAGGTGGTCTGTCCCTACAATATATAACCGCGCTATTTTTTGAAAATATATCTGCATGCTCCAAAGTGTAGGTGCACAGGCTCTAACTTTGATATCACGGATAACTTGGCTTTTTTTCTGGAAAAGAAAAAGCACTTGCCAAGAAAACAATGTAACCATAACAAATGACGCAATTGTCGACTATATTGATGACACCCTCACGTACCCAGTTATCCAGAACATAATTTGCAATACACAACACGATAGGACCCGCCCAGAACCTGGAAGAAATTAGTTTGTTGTCAAGTGTAGTATCCGGAACGTACTGCACAGTTATGCTAAATAATTAAGTGAACAGGCTAGTGAAAGCTGTGACGAATTTCTCACCAAGGAGTCAGTAATATAACAAACGACAGGTAGAACTTCCTCTTGGCCGGGTATGCTTTCTGTGTGAGGTAGGAGTTTGTAGTGAAGAAAATCCAAGCCACTATTCGCCAGCCGGCAAGCATGAAACCCGGAATAGACTCCGAGGGGTAGTAGACGAGTGCTGGGTCGAATCCCTGCAAAAAATACTTGGTCAACAAGATGCTTTTTATCACAATGAAAAATATGGTGAAGGCCGCGAGAAAATCTAGCCAAAACTGGTGGATTGAGCCGAACAAATTACTGAAGTAACCTTACAAAGCTTTGAATATAAAATTTGGCTGTTATTCTTTACTCCATTCCTGGATGTCAGCCCCAGTCTAAAGTTCATTTCTGGTTAAATCCCTGACCAAAGCGATAATTACTCGTGTGACATTTACTATTGTTCGTAATAGGATTTTCGTAATTAGATCACACCCACAATAGACCTACATAGTGGCTTCCTCTATGACTAACCTTGATTTCCCAGAACAGCATTCCTATGTAGGATGTGATGAAGAACGACGTGAGACAGAACAGTGTGATGTTATCCATCTGAAGTGAACACCAGTAAAAGTAGGAGTTAAACAACGTGACGCAGTATGACTTGACCTTAGAAAGCTTCATTTTCGTCACGTTTTGTCCTCGTCCAAGGAGAAGAACCATGAAGATGAAGAACATTTGCGCAAAACCTCTGCAGATTTTTTTACTCTCATTGTATTTCATCAGAATTTTGTTATCAAGTTAGTGAAAATGGTTTATAACAACGACATAAGTTATGGACACATATTTTGTAGGTGCAAATATAAGTTTTTGCGGTTTTTTTGCAGTTGTAATTTCTGCCCGTTTGTTATTTAAAAAGGTGTCCTACACGTTTGAGAATTTCTATCCATACTCAAAGGAAACTAGAGATTATAAAATTTGTGGGTACAAAGCATTCAGCTGTTCAAAATTCTAGGGTAAGAAATACTATAGATACAATTTTAGGTAGACAAAATACAACACAAAACATTGTTGTACTTGTACCACAAAATCATCGTTTATACATACATTTAGGTATTTGTAAACTACACTTCTACTTTTACTACAGTTTTACTCTTACTTACTACGAAGAACATTCGACGACAGATTCGTATTTTCTATATGCTATGGGCTCCACATAAACCTTTAAAGGATCCATATGTAGCTCTTAGATGATCACCCTCCGCCCATGCACTGCTTGACAAGTTTCTTCCACCGCGACGAGAATTCGAGCAATTTTTTTAAAATGCACTACTTTATCTTACAAAAGTTATGGATAAAAGCTCTACAAATAATGCCCTCCAAGCAAACAGTACGGGTTCCAATAATAAGCTCTTGCTAAAGGTTTTATAGAGCCCCCTTTAGATTAGGAAAACTCTGCGCAGTCCGTTTTTTTATGTATGAGAAATGGTTTCAATAATAGGGAGCTCAGTAACCAGAGAACGTCTATTACTAACATTGCCAACCAAGGAATGGTAAGGAATAGGAATAGGGCGTCTATCTTCCTAAGGGTTCACAATAAGCAGTTTACTAAAAGAGGATAGAGCTTTCCCCAAGCCATTACTGGGAATCTTGTCATAAAATCCAACTAGCACCTCCCATGTCTTAAGCGAATAATTAACTATTCGATCTGGGACAGCTGCTTCAGGACTCACCTGAAGAGTTGTGCCATCAGCTTGAGAAAAGGAAAGCCGATCCCGTCAAGTGCATATGCCCCATAGGCAACAACCATCATCGAAAGTCCACAAACATCCAGAAGCATCGATTGTGTTGATATGCGGTAGGTGTTATGATAGAGACGACGAAAGCTCAGCTGACCTTAATATTATCTTTGTATTAATTTACTTTTCTGTTTGCGAAACTATGCCGTGAGGATATGTTTCCTCCAGTGAACCATAGTAGTCAATTCAGCGAGCTTGTATCACTCAAAAATGTCTAGTAACATGACTAGCCTTAGGGACAAACGACCAATGTTACGTTGAGTCCAGGGCTTCTTTAGGATTAGCACACAATCCAAGGATTTGCTACGAAGCCTCACATCCCCCCTTATCAGCCTGAATAACTGTGCCTCCCACGTCTCACGTACATCTCACGCCTAAGTGCAAGAGGTCGATCTTTGCGGTGTACTTTTCTGGTGACATAAGTTGAATGCGCTTATTGTCTGAGTGCAGTGGATAAAATGGATGATCTAGAATGAGTAGTCCCTCTTCGAGGACTAATTTGCCTTGCATGATCGCTCGAATTTGCCGAATCATCCATCAGAGTTCTACAAGTACAAGCTCACGTGCAGAGTATTCGTACGAGAACATTTAACGTGCAAACCAACATCCGATGACGTAGTTGAGTGTGAGTAAGCCGCATTGTACGAGAAGAAAAAACACGTCTGTCGGGAGTATAACTGAAATGAACCGAGATTCGTTGAATTTCCAGGAAATACATGGATCATCGTTTAGTCACTATGTGTGAGGCTTCAAGAGATAACATAATTATATTCTCATATTTAGGGATATATTGGAACTGGAAAAAGAATAGAGTTTGATGGCTTCACTATGCTTAGAAACTAAGCCTCCTTGGGCTTGTTTTGATTCTGTAATTATTACTTTACTTCCATCGTCAAAGTCCTCAAAGTTCAGGCAAAGTGCTCATCTCACGTTTTTGCTCGAGATAGTTCTCTATGAGGAACACTAGTGGCACTCGTTTACTTTCGAAGCCAAAAATTTCCACAAAAATCGCCTTAACTTGATGAGAGCTATCATGAAATATTGTAAAAAAAAAGCAGCAGTAATTAACTAGTGATATGAAAGGCGTCCAATAGGATTTTTTCTGGAATGCGTTCACAGCAAAGCATCTAAAGGTATAGACATATTCTCCGGAGAATTGCCTTCTTAAAATCTAAGTGATTACTGAAGAATTCTTCGTAAGAATTTCAAGCATAGGATGAAAACTCGTATACATACACAGTTTTACAAAATTAGATAAAAAAGTAAAACCACGATGAAGTAAGCTAGTTTTGCTACAAAGTTTCTCTGGAGAAGGTTTCTTCAAACACGTAGATTTTGTACATTTTGGTGCTCTGATATTTCCTCATTGCTTGAAAATTTCTCTTACATTTCGAAAAACATGTGTCGATACAAAAGAATCAATTTACTTTTATTTTTGTAGTTCTTTCTTAGCTGAAGATCGTACAATCATTAAAAATGAAAAAAAAATATACTTCTGGCATGCTTTGTTATTGAAAAGCATCCCACGAAAAAAAGAAAGTTGCTTCAGTGCTCGTTAAGCTTCTTGAGAAGATTCCTCTTCTAGCTGCGAACGCACTAGGTTTCTACTTCTTCATGATATTTTGGAATTATTCACGAAAGAGATATTCGGATAGAAAAATTTTTACTCACGCCATTCGTCATCCGAGAATTGATAACGCAGAATTTCGCTTGGTTGACCGTTGGTCATGAACAGTTCGTATTCCACATGAAGACCGGTGGTTTTGTTGTCGATGTTCTCGTCTTCGCAAGCTGCCAGCGCAAGAAACCACCATCGGGATCGCATGGACCTAGAAACGGCATCAACACGTTGATACATCCTGTCACATACATATCCCCTGGAAACGGAGGAAGACTTTACTACAGTCCTTTCTGGAAATTCTTTGACAGACCCGGGTGCCTCTGTGAGGTTCTCAAGCATTATGGGATTCCTGAGATGTTGCAGAGTGAATACAAATTTTGAGTGGCATAAGAAAGAAACGGCACGAGACTCCGGAAAGCTGTAACGAGTTAAGGAAAAACCATTGGGTTGGATATCCTTTTCCAGAGATTTTGCTCAAGCATCAAAAATTAAGCCAATTAAAGAAGCCAAAAGATACAAACAGCCTTCCAGTGACTGATATTCTAACATGAGCTCTTTCATCCTTAGAGGTAGGTCTATGTATAGTGAAAGAACGTTCTATGCTTTCCCTTAAAAGTTATTCCCACCTGTGCAGAGTACTGGGTTGGAACATGTACATATGTAAATGGACAAATAAACAAACATTGCAGAGCTTGAATGCTGGAGAGTTGAGTTTTTACAAGAAACGTCTGCTTTTTCCAATTTAGACGTTATCTTTGTTTATACCTGCCAGGCCATCATTATCCACACCATGGGCTACCTTTATGAAATCCATATCCATGTATTTGATTTCCTTGTAAACTGCATGAAAGTTATCCGATATGTATGTTTTCGCCGATGTCCTCCTATTCAATCAAATGAACGGCGGAGTATTTGAGTAACCATAAATCGAGAAAAATAATCTGTTTTCAATTCGGTCAGCACAATATCGGATTACCCTAGTGATGTTTATATTGGCGGCATATTATGACCTAAGACGTGCGCCTAATCCAGAAACGAAGGAACGTTCCAGGAACTGATCAGATGACTGAAAAGAATCTCAGCGAGCGAAAACATAGACAGATGTAGCTGAGCGATTTCTGCTCAAAAGATTGCTGGAAAAAATTTAGAAACTTAAACAATTATGTTCATTGCGATAGAGTAAAGCTAATTTAACGCTAGAAGAGTTTGACATAGTATTTGAATCTACTAAATCCAGTGAGGCCCAGAACGTCCTGAAGTTCTGATTAAAGCATTGAAAATCGTGTTCCAGGAAGAGATACTAGGAGTTCCTACAAAAGCTGGAAACGCTGTTTACCCTACTCCTCCTTCCCTTCTCGAGCTCATACATACTGCAGTGAATATCATCTCGTTTCCAACATTCCGCCTTCTCATCGAAAAGCTTCAGATCCTCCAACCACGAAATTTTCATAATTGGAGCCGAAAACGTTTCCACGATAAGGCAAGAGGACATAGTAGCAGATTTCCTATTGAAGCTACGTATATATGCCTGGATTACCGTATATCATCCACGAGTTTCACTATCATGGTTTTCATGCATCGCTGTCATTGTATCACTTACTTACTGGTCAAACAGTAATGGACATCCGATGCACAGAACAAGCGAAGAAAACGAATCGTGAGGGAGGTGAAATGCACATAATTTTTCTCAAGAAGTCCTCCAATTTTGGACCACAGGAGAGCCCAGAACTCTCCTGGGACATTGATGAGTCTCAATCTTGCAGAAAATCCGCCCTGTTTGGTAACGTCCTTACATGTGTTCCCACAGATCCTTGGAGCTATGAAGTCATACAACGTTCACTGCTGGTCTTTCACAGCGTTTTTGACGCAATTGGCGACCATAATTTACAGAAAAAACGAGATGTATTATTATATTTATCATTATTACTTCTAATTATTTATTATGTTTATTATTATCATGAGCTTTTTCTCATCTTCTTCATGAACGATCCATGTATTGTACTGCACCATTGAAATACGTTAAAGGACGATCTTTACGTCACTAGGGTGAAGTTTGTGCTAAAGCATGGGCAGCACGTACTTGGACAAGTTGATCAAACTGGGTGTCGCTATGTACCAGGCGCTGCGGCTTTTTTGATAGTTAACTAATGGTTTCTGGGAAGTTCTGACATCTTCTCAAAGTGCAACGTACTGATGACGTGCAATCTGATGTTCTGGATAGGGATATTTACGTGCAATGTTGCAGATCAATTTGTTAGCAGCTCGCAATTCCCAGTAATTATGCAGCGAAATGTAGTCCTATTAGAGCAGCAGGAAAAAAGGATAAAGGCTGGAGATGTAGTTGTTCCAAGAAAAAATGTGGAATGTTAGAAGATCTGAAAGACATTCCTCAAATAAACAAAACAAAATGAAGCAATTACATCTCGCAAGCATTTGCAAACCCAGAGGAAATTTTCATAACTTTGAATCCAGAATAGAAATGACTTTTTCTAGCATGATCACACTTCGGGAGCTGTGAAATAGGATTTAAAATTATTAGAAATCTATTAAGGTCTAGAAGATTGACAGCAGCATGTTTTGGTCTAGTTTCAACTTGTTCTGGAAGTACGTAACTGTCGATGACAGGAAAAAAGCCAAAAATGAAAAACCAAGTTCATTTCGTTCTTTTTGGCTGAAAAAAAACCAAAAACAAAATTAAAGAAGCCACAAAAAAAGTTAAAATATCCAAGCTGCCAAGGTTGTTAAAAATAATCTGCAAAATTGGTTATCTCCAAGCTCTGTAATGTAGCCTCTTCAGATCCCTAATTAAATTTCTAAAAACCTAAAACATAATCGATATCTACTAAGAATTTTTTTAAAAGTGACTTTTTTGCCTTCAGAGCAGACAAGTACATTACATGGTTAGTTTTTCACGTAATTTTTTTTTTCATTTTCGCTCTAGTCGCAAAAAAAAGCGACCGCTCAATTGCTTGGTTTGTATTACTACCACTTTTTATGTCAGCAGAGCTGGTTATGGGCCCCCATTGATGGAAACTAGTAGTGTGTGACTTTTTAGATGGCAGTGGTTTCGAATGACGTGAACCTGGACGCCTGTCATTCCAAGGTGGATCGTTTCCTTTTCTGGATGTGAAGTTGAATGGGAAGTTGGGTGCAGAAGAGACTTACTGTTGCTTACGTACTTTTCGCAACTCGGTCAGAAGTCGATCTTAATTTCTGAACTGGTGTTTTAACGGTTTTTTTTTTCTGAAAACATGGGGAACACTGTGGTTCAAGTGGGCGGGCAAGTAGCACACGTTTATCTAAGAAAACTCCTCGAGTTTTATCCGAGAGGACGCCTAAGCTCATTTGCCTCTCCAAGAGAATGATAAGTTTACATCGTCCCAGACCCATGTTCCAGAAATTTCTAGTCTCATTTTGAATCCCAGTCCAGTTATGGCTTGTACGAGTTTCCAACTGCCTGCTGTGTATCATGCACACTACCTCATCGATCGGATGGGAGCAGCTTGCAAGGAGAACCTTTCTTGGACAACTCGTACAGTGTGGTAGAGAAGTTGAGGACCATTGAACTAGACTCCAGCCCCGTGGAAACAAGGATTTTTAAAAAAGAATAGTCTACTTCTCCGGATTTTCGTACGGTCTCAGTTTCGAGGAGATCTCAAATAAATAAATAATACATTTTGAAGCACATGTAAGTATTAACAATCTGTGAGGAATCCACTACTGCGGAGGTATAAACTTCCAGCTGAGGCATGCGAACCGTTAAGTCACCAAGGACTGAGCAATTGCGCGGTGATTTGAATTAAACCTACGTGGATATATGGGAAACGTATCATGAATTTACAACATGGCATCAAAGGTAAAAACCAAATGTCTAAAACATGATGTTCAATGATTGAAAAGTAAAATTATTTGTGAAATGCGTAGTACCAGTAGAAGTTGTTTCATTAGTGCTTACACTGTCCTCCTTGAAATCCACATCTCTAAAGCGTTCTCTAGAATTCTCTAGAAATCCCTAGAATTCCTAGGCTGATTTTCCCAAAAGTACAGGTCTTTGAAATTGAAAAAAAAAATATATATATATATATATATATATATATATATAT
>JARK01001364.1:792438-824883 GCA_000688135.1 Ancylostoma ceylanicum | reverse complement strand
TGTTTGAAAATTGGGACAATAATGAAAGAGTTGCAATTCTTATACCAAGCTACCAGGACAGGTAGAGTTGCTAGTGACAAAAATTACTTTTACCTTCCCTCATACTTACCCTGAGCTACGAATTAGAGAAATTTTAAAAAAAACCACACACACACATAAAAGTCTTGCTCTCATCAAAAAGCAATTTGAGAATTTATGGGTGCGTACCGCTTGAGGTCTGATACTGGTATGGAAGCCATGTGCGAGTATGTACAGATATGCTTTACAACTAAGTAATAAAACGTTAAAGCAAAAATAAATGTAAATTAGCGCTCACACCCACCATGGTAGTACCATAATCACGAAAAGTTAGCACTATAGCACTCAATTAGTAAGGTATTCATCTATGTCTGTATATGAATGTATATTTTTACACAATATTTGGGAATTAGAGAATAAGTCACCGTTAATTTTTTGCATTAATCGGAAGGAATATCCGGCTCGTTTAATATTTGCATGGCAATTTTAAAATTCGATACTTTCTAGTGAATAAAAGGCTTACTATTCAGGGTAAC
The DNA here is from genome assembly GCA_000688135.1 of Ancylostoma ceylanicum. Lineage (NCBI taxonomy): Eukaryota > Metazoa > Nematoda > Chromadorea > Rhabditida > Ancylostomatidae > Ancylostoma > Ancylostoma ceylanicum. The sequence continues at coordinate 824,329 of JARK01001364.1, read as the reverse complement.
TATTCCACTCCAACTTCTCAAAAATATATCGGTTCTCCTGAGTAGGAGTGGTGTAGCAGCATAGACTTTTAGCAGAGCAAGTGCCAAGAATCAAAAATTGGCCTCGTTGAACGGACCGGAATGCAGTTCCTCTTACCCTCAGTAAGACCAATCAACAAGGCATTGCCGTATCTGGGACGATCTATGGATGCAGTTGACGCTACAACCCCGCAAAGGATATCTGTCAGGAAAATGCGCTGCCCATAAAAAAGATTCACCCCTTCTGTTAACATAAACCTTTATAAACATAAATTTATGCATATGGCTCCCATATGTAAGTAACGCAGAAAAAAGATTTAAAAACCATCTTACGGAGACAGTTCTGAATCCCAAAAAGATTCCGGTACAGAAAACTCACTGGAAAGTTCTGGTTCCTTTGCACCTGACCCATTCCCTGTCGAATACGTCCGTCATCAAACGACATCGAGCTCCCAACAAGTTAAGCGAACGGTCGTAAGGATCCAGACGAATCTGAACGACTAAGTGCGATTTTACGACGGCCGAAAGAGGCAATTTTGCAGCAGAGAAATACCGTCTTAAATTCAAATACCGACAAAGAGCAACTTACGATCGCAGGGTCAAGCGATCGATTCGTTAAAACCTCTCTACGATCCTCGCATTTCTGGAAGAAGTATACATTGCTGAGTGGGAACTCCGGATTCTACAAGGAGTGCAAAAATGCTGAGTGTGGCTTTACTGACCCTCAACTCTTTGTAAGCTCTTAACCACTGATCACTAGTGTCATAGTATAGGAGCAGACTTGGAGCGGCAAAGCTCTGCAAGTGCAATTAATCTCCGGATGCATTTTTAATTTGAAACGGCGACAAATTATTAACATACGCTGGGATACGTGAGTGAATATTCTAAATGGCCCGTTGCTGACTGGAAGCAAAATCTGTCCAAGTAGGAAAAATCCTGAATTTTTTAGTTTTGTTTTGCGGTTACGCCTGGATTACTTATCTCATTGTTGGATGACATTCAGAAATGGTAATCCAGGATGAGTGAGTCAAACCTCATGTGTGCTGATTATCCCGAAAGTTCTTTTGGAGGCGACAGAAACGATGAGAGTCGCGAATATTGACGCACTTCTAGCCGGACAAAACCGATTTCCGTTGGTCATATAAGCTGTGGAACGAGCAGTACGACACGCATGCACTGCGATAGTTAGTGTTGGAAGCACAGCCGCGTTGCCTATGGTTACCAGCGGTAGATGACTTTTTATGCTTTCCCTACATGGATAATCTAGTCGTCTTGTACACATTACTGCCAACTTTTTGATGGGAAAACTCGATATGTGGTAGAAAAGTACATATTAAGTCATTCTCGGAACCTGTCGAGAGAATGCGTGGAAAATGTCATTACTTTACGTATTCCTGGTGTTGTTCCTGCTTGAAGTCATGGCATTGAACTTGAAATAGTACGTTTTGTGCATATTTCAAAAACAGCGAAGAAAGTACCGATAATTTATTGAGAATCGAGCAAAACACACTGACAGGTTACACACTTGTCCGGGAATAGGAGCAATGCTGCACAAAAATACACTAGGAAACGGATACTAACACTCGAATAGCTTTCAGAAAAGAAGCGAAATGAACTTCGAACCCAACTAGAGAAAGTGTCCGGCGCGCGAAACTGGGAGCGAGGAGTTACAGCAGTATATGCAAACATCATTCATGCAACATATCTACAGCTATCTCAGCCAAATCCACGAAATTTATGGAAAAGATTACGCGGATGCTTTGAATGTGCTAACAACGTCATATAACGGGAACTATGCAGAAAAAACAGGTGTGGAATCAAGTCCTCAAAGGCGAAGAAGAAATTGACGGTGCGAGGTGCCGGGAGCCAATGCCTGGATATGCCGACCAGGGCTTTGAGCGAGGCACGACGGCCGGTACAACACACCGAAGATATACTGACTAAATAACAAGACCGCGGACGGTAGTGAAGGTTCATCGTGGCTCGTGAAAAAAGCACTTGGAGCCGAGTGAACGAAGGCATAACCAGTTACTGATCATCACATTCTAAACAACTATTGCACATCAAAGTAGCCTAGGATAGTAAAGCCGGGAGCAGGAGATACATTTAAAAAACGTGCCAGAGGAGGAGAGCAACAACATCACCTCATGAGGAGACCAGAATATGAAGGCTACGTTGTGAAAAACGAAAGAAAAAAATGAAACAAACAAAAAATGATGTGGAGAATCAACGGCGAACAACAAAACATTCACATTACATTTATGGCTTAGAGGCAAGTGACACACAGCTCAGTCGACGTCGGACTCGGCATCGGAGAAACCGAAGATTTCGCTGCCGATCTCACACAGCTCTTGCGACGGCGCACTGCCAACAGAATCAAGTTCGGGTTCCGACTGGAATCCCTCGACACCCACAGTTCGGCTGCGGAAGGCACGGTCTCGGTGCTGCAATTATGCCGTGAACCACGATCAGAAGGAGGGGACAGGGCAGTACAGTCTTGGTGTTGAACAAACTCTGACCAAAAAAGGCTTGGAGAAGTTTTGATAGACACTATTTATTCGATCCTGCCAGTATTTCAGTTCATCATTCTTTCCCGAAGGGTCCATGTCGATCCATGCCGGCATATCCCTTTCGAGCCTTCTTTTCGAACGCGAAAAAGCAGTGTACAAGTCTAAAAATTCCACGCAGTACGAATAAGTTGTAGATATCTATACAAATCGCAGTGACAACGTTGAATAATAAAGAATGTGTAATGAATTTGTTTGCTATAATTAATTCGATGTGGTGATATATTCGAATGATAACGAACTGTTTGGATGCACACGCTCATTGCCGCTTCTACGATGCCGTCCAGGAACGAGATCTTCGTAGTTGCGAATAGGCTCGTCTTCCATTACTGAAAAGCGGAAAACGATAGAGAATTATGATTCAGCTCAGGGTTACGCTATGAGGTAACTCACTTGGTGAGGCTAATTTCTCGTAAGACATCAAGCTGTAACGACGATCAGATTTGGCAATCTCGTTTGCTAGCAAGTGCATTTCCTCATCGAAAAAGAACGTCGTAACTGAAAAAGCCGATGTATAGCGTGACGCCACGAACCGAATGTACGAGTTGTTTGGCTAGTCATCCGTATTAGGCTAGGCAGTGACATGATGAATTTGTCTACGGATCACTTACACTCTCTATCGCAGCAGTTTTCCTTTTCCAGCTCTTCACACTCCTCTTTAAGGCCTTTGTCGGATGAACTTGACATTGAGGACGATGTGACTCTGACAATAGCAATGCATCATTTTTGAGCGAATTGGTTAATATGGATAGAATATAAAATTTCTTCTCTAGTTTTAACAAGACTGGGAGTGGTTCTTAGTGTTAAAGCCAGAAGTACGCACCGAGAAGAAATTCTGATGTATCAAGTAATAGGAAGACTGCTGCAGCTCTACTGAGCCAAGGGGTGAACTCTGGTAGAGTGGGGAGTGCGAAACTGAGAAAAAAACTGGAATGTTTTGCATCCAATGCAGTAGCATCCAAAAACAAGCACGTCTTCGTGCGGATCAGCAGCTGCGTTCTCAAAAGAACCCTTTCATTTTTAACAACGTTGGGGAGAGTTTTTCTCCGCATCATCCTATTTCAGTTCATTACTGCTCTCATCAGCTGTCTACCGTATTTTACTTGAGCTCTGCAGCATCAGAAGCAAGGTAGTGAGAGCTCTGAGCATTTTCACTGTGTTCGCTTCGGATTTCGAATGCGACGCTGGAACTAGCGCCGTTTGGCAATTCATGACAAAGCGTCCCAAGAAATCATGTAAAATTCAGATATGCATAAAAACAACTCACCTCCTTCGCGGCCGAGGGGCAAAGGACTTTTTCTCATTCGCTCTGATCATGGCACCCAGACTATAACGCCTGAATTGAAAACATTCTCGTTCGCCAGTCACACACACAAGCATTTGTAAGCACTCAACACGGAGGGGGGATGAGTTCGCTAATGAGCGCCATCCCGCACATATTCGTTGCTCAATATCACCCGTGGTATTGAAGCACGACATGTACAGGACAGCACTAATAGTGGGAACAAAATAAACCGTGAGAAAAAGGAGGACATGCTCATAACGGAGGTGGCACGCACATAAAACCCAATCATGCGGGGCGAATGCTCATCGCGTACTGGCGAGTTGGCGGCGGCGGCGGCTGCGGATGCTGCTGCTGCTGCTGCTCGAGGTGCTGACGGTGGTGATGTGCAACTCACCTAGGATCCCGGACGGTGCCCACGTAAAACCCGTTGGACGACGAGCCGCTGATCGGAACGGGAAGAGAACGCTGCAATGAGACCGATGTTGGAAACAAATTCGACTTTACTTAGTGAAAGCAGACAATTTTCGGCAAAGGACAGAATTCCCTAGAGTGCGCGCAATGACAAATGGGTGCTAAAAGGTCGGTGCTGTTTGAGCTAGTGAGACGTCTAAAACCGTAAGCGATACCCCCCGCAAAGCACAATGAACTTGCTCTCCGGTTACACCACACACCCGCCTCGTTGCTGTTTTCTCAAATACATCGCAACCGACCAACATTCAACATTCTCTCGCCGGCTCACTGACAACGGGTCTGTGCACACGTCTCGACTGACGAGCGGACCACCAGCCAACCATATGGGGTGCAGCGACGAACAAACGCCTTGATGCGAATGTATCCAACAATAAACTGCAGCGGCGCTGCTTCGTGCGTCGTGTTGTCGGCGCCAAAGCCAGAGGCAAAATTGCCGGATCGCAAAGCAGCGCCTGCCTTCCGTCCGCAAGTGAGTGAATTCCGTCCAAGTTTAGGTGCAAGTTTTTTCCCGCTGCTACGCATTATCTGAGCATACAAAGTGCACGCATCAATGCTTCATGTCGATTCACACGTATCGTTTTTTCATGGATGTGTGAGAACGGCCCTAGCGATGTTTTCATGCACTAACACCTTACGCACTCGAAAAAATTCGAAACATATGTAGTAGGCGTTCAAGAATGCACTGCTTGTCATGAGTGCGATGATTGAGAACCACGCCCCGAAGGCCGAGCATGGGACGAAATGAGGCCCTCGTACATAAAATGCACATTAATTGAAAGGGTGCTGGAAGAAGGCGCTGCTCCTGAATGCCGTAATGCATCGCATAATGCTCCTGCTACAATACATGCACATCGTACGCATTCACACACGGTAAAACGGAAAAAGCTGTTCGCTGTTCCCGAAATGGTGTACGACTAAGTGTTTCGTATAAAATTGTGCCTTCTTACGTCGCTTTCCCATAGGTCTCTTTGCACAGCAGCGATGGTCCAAAAAGCATGTGAAGGTTGGTGGGAGCACGAGAGGAAGTGCTTTGAAACTCGCTGAGAACCGAGCTCCAAACACCTTTCGGTGTTTTCTTGCTGGACTACCATTCAAACCCAAGAGATGACGAATGCTCTTTTGAAAAGTCTCGAAATCGCTCTTGAGCCATATCACAGCGAATTTGAATTCTCGAGCGGTTTGAATGCGGGCATTTTGATAACACTCCTCGTTTATTTCTCTCTAGATTCCTACTCTTCTGAATTCCTTTAATCCATATAAAGTAGGCAAGTAGTCGTGTGACACTCGTGAAGCCATACCACCTCCAAATGCCGGAAGCCCATGCCGCTTTTTTATGTATGCCGCTTTCTGGAAGAAGTGCAAAAAAGCTTAGTGTCGGCAATCTTGTTAGAGCACAATGATAGTCAACTTTCGTTCACTTAGAGAGAAGAGAGATATCCTTTGAAGTTATGCATCACCCCAGTAGAATACTCAAAACTTGCGCTGCGACCCTTTGTGGTAATGCTAATCAAGCAAACCGAAGAATTTTGGACACAAATTCAATTTCTGTCACTGCTTCTCTCAAAATTTTAAAAGCGACTTCATTTTCGAAGTGCACCAAACCAATACCGCAGCATGGGCCCACTGAGAGATATCCATGACAAGAGAGAGGATCAGCCGAAGACCACTACACTAAGTATGATGAGGGAGTAGAAGCATGAAATCGTCACAGAGTCGCATTGTCCCCCATCCGCAATCTGATTCTCGCCGCGGGTAATGACATTTCGCATCGGGTACATCACAAAGATACTCGCATATTCATCGAAACCAGTTCATATGCCTACTGGTAAGCCAAGAACGAAGGCTAACGCGCTCTCTGAGCTCCTCATTCACAGCGGTGGGCCCGCGTTCGGTTTGCTCACGCATTAAACGCTCAGGTCGTGCATATGTCGACGTTTGCCCAATGAATTTCTCGCAATATGGCACCGGAACTTGAAACGACTGCGTATTTGCTGTTAGTAATGGTGAAGCCACGGCAAAAATACAGCTAATGAGAGCGATCGGAGCATAAAAGCTAAATAAGACTCGCGAAGTGACATTTCTTTGCCCAAGCTGCTCTCCGCCTCCTGATATTCTCGCATGGATCTCACGTTTGTGCGCTCGGACGCGCTTAGAGTTGTAGATTTTGAATTGAATGTATCTTCATGAGACATCTGTGTATGTCCGCACGGGAACTTTTTTCTTCTTCGCAACACGTGCAGGATGAATGAAAAGATTTCGGGCCCGAAGTTTCCACAACACTTTTGTATTGCGCTCTTTCAGGATGTGAATAGCAGCGAGAAAAAGGGGAGCGATGACAGGTGTTCGAGGTGCGAACACTATAAGCAGCTAAAAATGGCGAGCAGACGGTGAGATCGAAACGACCGCCGGGTCAGAGCGGAAGAGGCAAACACTTCAAGAAAAACAAGAGCTCTCGCTCTTCGCACATTTGCACACTCCAAACAACAATTTCGGCGTCATATGATCTGTTGCATTACGTGTTATTGCCTACGTCGTACATACGTACGTAAGGCGCAGAAAGCAGTGAAGGATGAAATTTCGTTTCTTCGGCAATATGTAGTAGAAGCAACCGGTGCAGAAACGCAATATCAGATCATGAGGCGGCACGAGCCGACGCGACCCTTGCTCGCACAATCTAGCCAGGCATCAATTCCTTCCGGGACCGTGCCGATGTCTCATTTTTCGACTGCTATTCCCAGCGGCTGACGCTGGCCGTCACGTAGGTGTACAGAAAAGCACAGGACTCTACACTTGTTGCAAAATCGAAGGAAAACGTTGCACTGACCGGCGTGATGTCGCGTGGTTGCGTTTGATGACGGACCCGCATATCCGTGGCGACGACCTTGTTGTGGCACACGCCGTCGCTACCCGTATTTCTGAACATGTAACATCAGCCAGCATAAAGCCGCGAAGCACCAATTGAACGTTGTAAAAGGTTAAAGGTTCATACGCAAAACGAAGGTATTGCGATAAAGCTCAAATTGCTTATTGGACGACAGAATTCGAAATGACTGCATGTGTGTGCGGTGGAAAACAACGCACTGGCTACATGTTTTCTAGTCGTAGATGAAGCACGAAATTAGGCGCGGGTTAGTTGCATGCGATGGATGCGTGTATGTGGGGGCGTCCCCAATTATACCCGCGAGTCAAGTATACATCTAGATGGTGGGAAACGGCAAGAGGCACAAGCTCGATTCGACGACACCAACGCTCGTCGGGACGCAATTTGACTCCTCCGTCCGTTGCCCTCGAATAGATGACCGAGGTTGACTGAGTCTAGCAATGGGACTAAACAGGTGTGCATGCGCCTATGTGCGCGCCCCTGTGTGCGTGGATGTCTGAGTGGCCCCAATATTATAATGGCAAGCGGTACGCCAGCAATAGCGTGAACAATTTCGCTTCTACACCCGCAGACGCCTTACTTTGACACTGAACAGATACCAACAGTAAAGTAAATAAACAGCGCTATTATTGTGCCGTTTTTGAGTTTGTATGAAGAAACGGACCGGTTCTCCTCTTGTTGCGGCATGCCGCCAGCCTTGCTGCGGAAACAGACCGGCCTGCAACGAATAGGTTAGAAATGCAGAGGCACAGATTGAGGCGGTGAGAAACGATCACAGAGTCAACAGACGCGAAAAACAACTGAATAGGAGTGACTTATGTGAGATGAGGTTTTGTACGTGAGAGGAAGGATGCTGGAAGTGGATAGCGGGATATTTAGTACCCAGATGAAGAAAGCCTGGTAGGTGTGGTCGACTGACTAGGCGCGACCGCTTGAGCGTGAAACACAGCGAGCTGCACGCCGTGCGCATTCTGATTGGGAGAGAAAGCAGAAAGCGAGGAAGAACGTCGAGGTCCATGCACAAACAAGAGTGAAAGCGAGACACTGTGGTTCTGTACTGCTGCTGGACTGCGACGTCCCTCCACCAGCTGGACCACCATTCTATTCGCGCGCGAGGGTGTATCAATGAAAATGATCGTGTGGAGGCCCTCCCTTGGCCCACCCAGAAAATCCCAGTGTGTCTCGGGTTTCAGAGGCAAAATATTTGCGAAGTAGAAACTGCATCAGTATCGGCTCCGCCGCATGTCGCCCGCTCGGCGGCATAAGCTGAGCACGACGAGTGCGAGATCTTTGTTAGACGGCTGAATGGCGGCCGGAATTACCGTCGACTATCTATACAGCCCTGATAGGATAATGAACGCACGCGATGTGGCGTGAAATGACTGCTCGCCATTCCCAGCCGGACACAGTACGCAAACTCTCCTCCGAGCCACGCCGCCCGAGACGAAGCTCGTCCAGCTGTGGCGGACTACGAGACCGTCCAAACGATTCAACAGTGTACGTAACGCGGAACTGTGGAAAAAGTTGAAGAGTATTGATTGGGAAGCACAGCGAAACGCTGCGCAGTCAAGGTAAATTCCATTACAGGCACTACACAGTCGCTAATTATCTCCCACTGTGCGATGCGCGGCCCGCGGTCGGTCGGTTGGTCGGTCGGTGGTCGGCCTTCCTGACTCGTCCACTGCAGACAACGAGGTGCGAGGAAACTCGGGAAGAATACTGGGACTTGCTGCCGGCTCCTGCTGCAGGCCGCCGGCGAATGAGCTTGCCTTGCTTGTGCTGCTACTATACTAACAAGTCATGCGAGGAATAGGAAAAGCGCGGTCGTAATAGAGCGGCGGTGTTATTCACACTTATGCACGACGCCATTAGGGAAATTGGCTGCGCGCGTGAGTGCAACAGTAATACTCGCCTTTCAGAGCCACATTACGGTCGTAGCGACGCGCAAGACGATGTGCACCGCGGATCAGCACGCGCAGCGAATGCGATACGCCTGCGTCAGCTCCCAGTCCTTCCCGAGCTTGGCCGGTAAGCACTCGGCTTTCCCTCCGATGGCGAATATTTCCGAAGCGGGCAGTGTATTAATGTGAACCCCTCGACACATCCGTGAGCACCTGCGCTGTCCTTCCCATAATAATTGCTTGCGTCTGCATCATTCAAGAAAGTTCGTCCTGGAATTGGTGATGCAGTGACGCTTCCTTCTGCGCGCTGCGTGCAAAACGCTCTCAGCTACGCGACTTCACAAAGTGACAGGGAGCAACGATAGGAGATGGTGGCGAGCCGAGCCGGACGCTGAGGAGAACGGGTGTGGAACGGGAAGCCAAGGGGTAGGGAGATGCATTTCCAATGGGTGTAGAGTTTCGGAGCGCTCCGCGTATGAAGACAAACACGCATGACACCAATACAGTGTTGACATGCGGCATTCTCTCCGAGCCGACGCTTTCACGCGACGTAACCACTACTGCAGTCTGTTGGATAGTTGCACCAGCGTCGGAGCAGCCCTCACAGAGCAGATACCTCATCCTGCTCATTCAATAGCTCACGGCGGCTGCGGCAGTGGCGGCAGCCGACGCGCTTCTCTCTCAACTCTCGAGCGAGACAATTCCAACGTCTACGTAATCGCCGCTTCTTTCACTTGGAAAACACTTTCGCATCCAAGAAATAGCACATCACTGAGCCGCTTAGCAATTGGATTTCACCGACTCTCTTTTTCCACCAAGTTTCCAACCTTTATCTCCGGTAATGAGCGATTCTCGAATGTCGACCACATGTGTCCAACGACATTATCCGAAAGCTTAGAAGGTCGAGTATACACATAGTGTAGAGTGTAAAACAGGACACACGTGTAGAGAGATGGTCAGCGCAAAGAAATGTCATTTTGGTACAGGATGTAGACAAGCAGAGTAGCTGATTGTAACTGATTGAAGATGTTGAGTGGAAAGAAGGGCAAGATTTCAGAGTGCAACCAAATTCAGATGAAAAAAATTCACAAAATTTGCTATGCTTGACAACATTTCCATCTCTCTTACGGGGGAGGATGTTCTCAGCAGAGTAAGAAAACTGGAATTGGCGTCTTTGCAGAAGAAAAGACATTACGTCCGTGGAGAGACAAGAAGGTTCATTACTATCAACACCTGAGAATCATCAGGGTGAGTCAATTTCATTGTGAGTATAGCTGAGTGTTGCTTATCGAGCAGTGATGAAACGAGTGTTGTTATTATAATGGGGTCCCCTCATTAGGTGAAACACGTCAGCTCGAGATGCATTTGCCAGATATGACGATGGATTCATCAGTATTGCATGGCCCATGCAAGGAGTGAAATAGAAGTGGAACGATTTGCCACTTGCTGGAATGCCGAAATGGACTTCGAATGGAACAATCCGAAATGGAACTCATCGCCTAGCTTCCTAATATTGTATTAGGAAGTCGGGAATAGTTATTAAAAGAGACTTGTGACAAAATGCATGCATCACAGACATTCGTAAGCACAATCGTACGATGAAATTTGAGAAAAGGCAATCGGATGTTTCCAAGAAGGAGGGAACATCTGTTGGTTAATGAGCCGGTCACTCGACCCGTTCCCAGAGGCCGGAATGGCCACGAAACAGCACGGACGGGGTGGAGACGCAGACATTAATCGGAAATGCACACATCTACACAGCAGGAATCACACCTTCGACTTCACTCGTCTCCACCTCACTAAGTTCGTCCTCACATGCGCAGTCACATTGCATAAAACGTCAACGAAGAGCATTTAACGTGAAACCGCCAAAAAAGAGACGCCAACGCGAAAAACAAGACTCCGTTCTCATAGTAATCAGCTAGCCCATCTTTCCCAACTGGCCGTGATTCACTAACAAACACCAAAAAACTTTCGAACACGATCATCCACGTGTAGCAATAAAGTTGTTGGAATAAAATGAACGAAGATCAATGCAATAAATGACTAGTGGGAAATTGAGGTGGTTACATTCACTAGGACATCATTCAGTGGAATAGGAAAAGGTGTGGAGTACTAGGAAGACGATCCAGTAGTTGAATATGCCGGCAGCGAAGTGGTCTCAAATGAAATATCTGACTATGGGAAACGGCGAACATGCGACGGGGAGGCGACATGCGGACTGGTGCTTCAAGAAGGCGGTCCGCATATTGCGTGCGGCGGCGAGGTTTGTGAGCGATTTTGAGGTAGAATATTTCGTGCATGATCCGGAACAGCGCGCAAGGTTCGCTTGTAGTCGTAGACCTCGAGCTCACACATACGAGCCTCCACTAAAAAGACACCATGAGTAAACACTGTTTTGAGCATTCCCTTCGAACAATAGTTTTAGACAGGGGCATTGTTGCAGCTGGTGAACTTTCGCCTACCATGTGCTAGAGCACGGAACTGCTGAGGCAGAATCGAAGACCCCCGCAATTTCTCGATTCCGCTGACAACACTCCTTGTCAGAAACATGTTTTCTGTTGTGCAAGGGGAGAACCAATTTGAAAAGCATTCAGAGCCTGACACCCTCATCTTGCGCGAACAGGAGTGACAAGCCGTCGTTCCTTTCTCCCGTCTACTCAACAGTATTTCTTCGGCTGGAATTGAATCTGTTTACAACTGTACGCGGTGACGTTACAGTGTCGCCCAACGAGTCAACTCTTTCAATTAGAGGATTTAGACGCGCGTTGTCGCAATTGCTATCAAATTATTAATCCATCAATGACCATGCCTCAAAATCGAAGGAGTCGCACGCAGGCTGGTGCCCCATCGAGCGACAATTCCAGGCAACAAAGGGTAGGACGGGCTATGTGGGAATTAAACAACATCGCATTGCATAACTAGGTTTGCTTCAAGCGCATCATCTGCAGCATCCAGACTATAAGTCATATTGCCAGAAAAGTGCATGAGTTTGTCGCTGTGTTCAAAAGCTTAGCCATTTGTAGTATTAGCGGATCCTCAAAGTCGCATGGCTTAGCTATATGAACGCGAAGAATGAACTCGGATGGAGCTGACGCTGACGATGTGCCGCTTATCAAAGTGCAGTTAATCGAGTTGTAGCAGACGGCCAAGAATGCCCAGTGGAGGAAAGATCGTGAGGGACATGTTGCCTGAGCGACTCCTCAGCCAGCCATCCCGTGTCGTGCTAGGCGCTTCGCAAATCAGTGGTCGAGTGGAACTGAAAGACACAGACCGACATGGGCACGCATAACTGGCGCTGCGTCGATTACGGATAACTACTGTGTTTGGGACAATGTGAGGGCCGATCGAGAGGGCACACAACTACTATAGGAACATGATTTACTGACAGTGAACCCGACCAAACGCTGGGGCATGCAACCGCGTACCGTACACCATGTTGGAGCCCGTGTTATATATGCGGACGATTGACTCATCTACCAATGAACATCCTCTCTAATACGCGAATCATCGGAAAGTCAGCGCTGCTGAATCGGGAACCCAGCAAAATATGGCGAGGGTTGGGAAAAAGTTGTGTGATTTCGGGCAGAGACAAGATACGCGGCCAGGTATCAGCGACCGAGCAACAGACGACGAGCCGGCGGTTGCAAACCAGTTGTGGAGGTACTTCTTCAGCATAATGAGGCAATTGATCATAGGCGGTGGTAGGTTGAGGCGGTGCAAAGATTGAGCGCTTGCGCTCGCCGCCGACTCGCTTGCTGGCCAGCCGCGCAGCGTTGGCGGCCAAAGCGGGTAGCGTGTTTCCTGGAGACGGCGCAGCGAAATGCCTCATGAACACAGGGAACTCCCCGATTGAATCGTGCATGTTGCCTGTGTTGTGGGTGTGGGTGTGCGTGTGTGGGACGAACGGCGGTGTGTCTCTGAAACAAGGCGTATAGCGGAGCGTTGAGTAAGAAGGGTCGCGGCATAGGTAATTAATCGGGTCGAAGACTCTTTTTGTTCGTAGCACCCTGCAAATCACGCATAGCCTCGCTTTCTTACGAGGAAACAACACGTTCTTGTTCGTTCAGCGCACTACCCTCGACGCTTGCATATGGATAGCGAATCCTCGGCAACATTAGAGCGCTGATCCAAGACTGCATGATCAAAGCTAATCTTAATTTTGCTGTTAACCTCATATAGTTTTCGAAAATTCCTTTCCCATTAAAATCTCGAGGATTGCAAAGGAGGCTTATTTTCTACAAACACCACAAAGATAACTAGTGCGTATCCTCGATTTCTATTGTTATGACGCATAAGAGGAGTTAACGAGAGCGCCTACAATCGCTGCCTGACTGAACCAGCTTTTTAAGGCTGTAATTAGGATTGAGGACTGGTTAATACGTAGGCGACATCATGGTTGTAAAGGCAAATCGAGCAGGGCAAAGAACGCACGCCCCATTGCGATAAGCGAATAAATGCACTTGTTGTCAGATGTACCGTATTACAAGGTTCCCTACACGATACGCCACCTTCTTGGGCGTTGCTCATGTAAAATAACAAACCATGTTTCACTGCGAAACAGATTTTGGGTCATGTACAGGATCTTCCAGTTATTATTTTGTCTTTGGAGACCACTTTACTACAGCAAATGGTTCTCGGATGACAACGCGTGCATGTCAAGGTAAAATGGTTGACGTAACCAGAATTTTGAGATGCAGAGAAGACAAACGCCATCTGCCGTGCTCGGTAATCCATCTTGGCAGAGCCGAGAACACTTATTGGCAAAGAAGAAGCAAACAAAACACTACACGAATGCATATACGGCTGGAAAACGTAAACGTATTGCCGAGATTCTCTCCCCCTCCCCCCTTCTGCTACGTAAATACCTCGCCTACATAAACCGACAAGATAAATGTTGTTTAGAAAGGGAGTTACTCGAAACCGGGGATGTGTTTTGAATGAAAGCTGAATGTGTAATTTTGTATGATTCAGAAGAAATTACTGCTAATAACACCATAACTAGTCCGAGATATGTTATAGCTGTTTGCTGTGGCGAATGCCGGAATGTTCCGGCTGAATGCCCAATACGTGCTTGTTACCTATTCCATTGATTAGTACAGGTTACCTAGTCGTATGTACTAGTAAAATTGTAGCCAAGGAGATGTGGCGAAGCTACCGTAAACGTAATAACAATGTGTAACGCGCAGCTAACGGGTTCGAATTTCTGAGTAAGCACTGCGAATGAAATAGAGTGCTTTCGAATGGCATCAACTTGTGTAGTCATGACACAATGTCGCGATGTTCCGCCAGCGAAATGTCAGCGACAGACTGAGCCCAGGATAGCGCGGAAGACAATGACAAGGTGGGATGTACAAAAGCACTTGACACATCGTTCGGCGGTAAGCCCTGTCACAAAGGCACTTGCCACTATTCGCGTAACTTAGAACGATGGTGGAGCAAATATTTAGTCATATCAGCCTTTGACTCTAGCAGTCACTACAAAATGGAGTTGCACTTCAGCTGCTTTCACCTCAAAAAGTGGCTACAATTCATTGTTCTTATTTTCCATCCAAGATCCATTAGACCATCATTTTCACAGCCTTTTTATTTGTACCAACACAGCTACATTCAGCCTTCGGTCACTACTAATTTGAGTAAAGATAACTACATATTAGACATAGACATTACCCTCAACACATAAACAGAAGAGGAACAAATCTTCTGCAGTTTCACTATGGCGGCCCTGTACGCACTTACTTTAATGCCAGCAATTCCACAGAATTCTCCACAATCTATTTTTACAATCGCACAAAGACCGATACGGCCGGCTATTATCCGGCGTCTGATCCTGGTAGCAACTGAGGCAACAATTAGTGGTGAGACAGGTGTTCTGAAGTCTTGGAAAGCCAATGCGAGCAGACCATTAACAATTCATCGCTCTTTGGTTTGCTGATTGGCAATTGTGACGACTTCTACCTGCGAATATGGTGAGAATGCAGCCATTCATCGCTAGCACCACTGGTTTCGTTAACCTGCCGTGCAGAGGAGTATCCGGACTGGGTAGCGAGGATCGAAACCCGTAAAAAACAGTGGTTTGTGATGAAAAGGTTCCGAACAAAGAGGATTTGAAAATACTCAGCGAATCCTGCAGAATTTCAATTTGGTGCCTATTCGGCAACACCCCATTGGCTGTCCGATTGCATACATTAGCATTTAAATCGTTGCTTCTGTAAATTCGGCTTTGTTTACGCCACCCAAGAGTAGTACGGTAGCAGAGCACACTTATTATACGAGCATTGAGGCATGCGAGCTGATTGAATATGAGTGAAATCGATTATCAGAGGTGAGGGGTGAGCTGGGGAAAATCCAGGAGGTAAGGAATGGATGTAGGTGTGGGTATCGGTGCATACAGAATCGCTCGTATGGGTGTGGGCTCTCATTCGGTTCATCGAGCGAGCGATGTGAGTCGCGCTGGAATTGACTGTTGCACCATTCAAACTTTCGTTAATCCACGTTAATACGTAAACATTTCGGCGAGGTCAACCCCCGTCTCTTGCTAATCTGTTCACGAGGAGAAACAATGAGCCAGAAGCCGGATGGATGATGTGGTGGATGAGCATGGCAGACGGTGAGCGTGAGCGTAGCCGAGAAGTAGAGATGTGATATTGATGAGGAGAAAAGGCTTAGGAAACACACCGAAGATAAGCGAAGACACACAAGCAGCTGGAGTGAAGAGGCTGAGGACTACTACTACTCTGAGGTGTGTTCATTGACCAAGCAAACATTCATTAGCTAATATTGAATGGAGAGGTGAGACAAGCAACCAAATACGACTGGGCATGCACAAAGTGACCTTCAATCGGCTAGCCTGCGCAAATAGTCATCCAAACTATGGAAAAACATAAATGCCACCAATTCATATGCATGTTCCTTTCACTTAAAAATACTTCAAAAAGCTTTTTAGTATGGTTGTAAACGCGAAATACGAGCTGAATATGGAATATGTCCCGGGAATTATTCATATCATTCATAATGTTGATGTGCTAGTAGGCAAGCGACAGCAGAGGAGGTCGAGCAAGTTATCCAAATGAATGGCGAATGCTGGATATGCCTGACCATGGCGAGCTACAGAAATCGAATCACAAATGGAGCACAGAAGACCACCGCAGCCCTATGACATATGGCGTACTTCATATATGCAATTACCGCGGCGAAGACTGGATAAATGAGGTAGATAGTGCGAATTTCAGATGGGCAAGCAACGGAAGATACTGGAGGATAAGGAGTACACGTACGTTTGTGAATTTCAGGGCACCTAAACATTCTTTTCGGCTCATGTTAGTCACATAATTTCTCTAATGAAAACGGTGTAGTGCAACGGGCATTAGCGAACGAGGGAGAGGGAGAGTGCAATTTCGTACGTCAAACTCGGACATGTCAAATGAGCTTGTGGCTTTAACAATGGCTTGCCGCCGGCACAAACGGTCATCGGCTAATTTACTTATACGTTATGTGGAGTCAGAAGAGGTAAACAATGAAATTGTCAAGATTTAAGACTGCCATTACGCAGGCACTTGAATGGGAATTGCATATATGCCAAGCAGCTTAGACGGGGATCGGGCAGCGCTGTGGGGGGACCAGAAGCAGTATCGCAAATCCCATTATGCAAGTTTATTGAAACGACGCACAAAAAGAAAAGCCTCGTTTGTCATATTGCCCCTAATTCTGTTGCTATATACTCTGAAACAATTGTCTTGAATGCTTGTTGAGATATTCTCTGAAAACGAGTTCTTTTCCTTTTTCTCCTTTCAAATAGTGAGGAATGTGGAAAATGGAAGCTGGCATGTTCTCACTAACAAGCATTTCTTCCATTGTTTCGAGGAGTAAAAGCGCTGTTGTCATCATCTTCCGGTGTGTGTAGTGAATTCCTGACAACGAGTCGCGCCATCTCATATTCTGTGCGTCTTGGGCGACTGCATACTAATTCATGTGCCTCTGAAAGCCTCACAAATCAAATAAATGGGGCTAATCCAATACCCAATCGTGGCCTGTTCGAAACACACCTGGGTACAACGCCGCAGGTGCACAAATACTCGTGTCGGTACATCAAAGACGTAGCGACGTTTGCAAGACGGACAAGTCGTTGACGTGGTTGAGTGAAAACGTTTGCCTCATCTGGCCTCTAGAGGGCTTCCCATGCGCCCGACGACGATTCAACCATTTACACGAAAACTTGCAGGCGAAAGCACCACGTTCAAAATTCTTGTCCAGCTCAGTCCCGCTGAAAACCACGTCGTTCCGTTTGAACTCAGCCAAACGTGGGTGATCGTGACCAGTATTTACTGGCCATGGGATGTACTGTAGTAGGAATGTGAGCGATCGCCAAGTAGTCGTTCATCAACACAGCCGACGGTGGAGTGATTCCGAATTTCAGTGCGCAATTGACGGATTGGCATTCGGATGTTTGGTAAACAATGCCTTTATGTGTGTATGCGGCAACACATAGGCCATAAATCTGGCAGTAACTATCTCGTTCAGCCTCTGCGTCTGACGAACTGCTCCCTCTTCAACCCTTATCTGCCTCTCGAATACAATCTCTCCACTTAGCGTACATATGCAGTTAGTCCGTCACTGAACAAAAACCATTTACATACCAACGATCGCGTGGTGACTGGCCCTATGTCAAGGCAAATCGTTCGACAATCCTGCGTGACAAATCTACAGAATGGGCCGGTGAGGCGAGTTTCGAATACACGTCGTTCTGTATGTAGCACGCATGAAAGAGTCCGTTACGAGTAAGTCAATGAAAGCGGGTCATCGCCTGGCTTTCGTTGTTACGTGGTTGCTGCTCATTAGACTCGGCAAACAAAGGTGTTCCGTTCTGTGGCGGACAAAGATGACTTTCGGGACCTTGAAACGTCATACGACATGAGATTTCCTTTCAGGAATCAACAATACGCTCGACGTGACATCTGCACTATTACGGGAAAGGGATTCCGACGAAAAAAGTCGCAAAGCGAGACCAGATGCAGACGCGGTTGGGAAACTAGGAGATCTGCGGATCAGTCGATCCGTGCGGCCATAAACCTAAATCTAACGCGAAAAATTGAGATGGTCGGAAAACATTTCTCCGTTTGCTAAAAAAAATCTTTATGCTATATCAAATAGCAGAAGGTAACTGCGGCTGCGAAGGATGTAAGGCAAAATGAGAGTTCTATGAATTCCACGACTTAATAGTTGGCTGTGAAGAGTGGCAAATCCTTCCTGAGTTCACTCAATTTCTCAAATTAATATAAAAAAAAGTAGAGTTGGCAAATTCTCTACTGGAAGTACTTGATAGTCGCTTCTATACATTGTATCGAATAGTATAATCGACTTATTCAGTTTGGAAAATAAAAGATTTCCCCCTCAAATTCAAGTCCGGATAGCTCGGAAGCACTCCTGTTCCATAAAGAAAGAGCAACTCAGCCTTGAAAGTAAAAAAAAGAAAGGCTGTTCGCTTGCTCCTTCCATATTATTTAGATATTTTGGATGGTGCCCAAATTAAGTAGGAGACTCAGATTGAACTGTTCTATTTTGCCCTTAATAAACTCGCTCGATCCTGTCTGAAATGACGAGAATTCCCAAACCGCAGTGATGTTTTTCTTAGGGAACATCACAACGCATCTTTATATCAAATTGTTATGCACGTTGAGATACTCGTCCAATTAATCGAGCGTCGACCATCGTTTCAAATTCGCCCACGAATGCTCAGTTGTTGCGCTGATGCACAATGAAAGAAAGAAAAATGCTCGTCCGCCAGAGAACACACCAGATATTCACCAACTCTGGCTCTCTACTTGAGCACAGCGAAAGTGTTGTGAGGGGTTGCGGCGAGAGTTACATAGTAGCGCCGGCGAGGGACTCGAAAATCACCCCCTCCCTCGACGAGTAATGATTCCTTCGAAATCGTCGCGTAACGCAAATGAAACGACCTATTTACGGATGTTTGCAGCGTCGCACCTTTCTTAAGACCCTTTCAATTCTCTCGTTCCCATGAAAATTATCAAGACATTGTTGGATAATTGAATTAGTACGCCAACAAACGAGATGGCTTTTCCCATCGTTGCAGATTTCCACTCTTTGCTTCTTAAGGGTAACAGCAGATGTCTCCTTAACCCCTCCGCCCTGACCCTCCTGCGCCTTCCCGCCTCGTGCAACCGTTTCTCTCCCAAATACTTTTGAGCAATTGTACAGAGTGAAGGCGAAGAGCGGGGCGCAACGAGAAATATGTTGCCATTCGTCCGTCTTGGCAATGAAACAAATCCCGGAACACATCAAATAAGCCCGATGATTCTGTTTACATCGAGGCGCGTCGGCCAGATTGCCCTTTGAGATGGAGGCGTTCGATCGCTACTGCAAAACACCATTTACGGCGACAAATCCGCTGCCATGTTTCTCTGCACGGATAGATTTGCTACGACATTCATATATCAAATATCAGACACTCATAGAATTGCTATCAGCAGTGGGAAGAGAATGTCTGCGTTGAAAAGAAATAGGAAATTGTCTCGTATGAGTCATAAGCGTACAGTTGAAAACGGGAGAATAGGAAACGGACAGGGCCTGGATTTAAATGGGCAATGTCACAGCACTTGCACGTCACGGAAGAACGCGTCGCAGCACTATTTCGAACATCTGACGGTTTCCTTTCCTCCTTCTTCTCGCAGTTAAATCAATCACCATCAAAGAACAAACTAGAGATTACGTAGCACGAGAGTTGATGTGTTCCAGTCTGACAATATTGACATTAATGAGTAGAATACACTCGATGTTAGGGCTGTGAAAATGGATGAACATCCGAGGCATGTCTACCCACTAAAATAGTTATCCATTAGCAAAATCATCATGCAAATTTCCCAATGGGCATCCCCTAGTTTTAGGGAGGAAATGTAAAGCAAGAAAGCAAGATGAAAGAGGTTTCAGTGAAAATTGCGTTCTATCCGTATTCTCCGTGAGTTAATCTGTCACTTTCTTCTGAGATAAGCGTCTTTGAAAACACGTCTTAGGGCCTGCAATAGGCCGATAGGCCGTTCTCTTGAGAAATACACTTGCCGGACATTCTCTGCAAAGGGTGCTATTCTGGATGTTACAAATAAACTTCTCCAGCATTCCATGTATAGTTTTCTCATGAAAATAAATTCTTATAGTAGAATCTCAAGCAAGACTGCAAAAATTAAATGTTGCAAAAAGCAGCCGTCTTGCTCCATCCATATGGAGTTCCTGGACAATACCTCACTGCTGCTGTACGTCTGAAACGCTAAGTGGGTGTACTGGAATACGGAAGAATAATACTACTGCTTGGCTTAATAAACAAGTTACAAAAAGTATTACTCGCACCACGATCGCGCTTTGCAAGTTCGCGGCACTCAGCTCCTTCATTTTCCATTGCATCCTAGCGTAACGTTAGTTGAAAAATAACGATACATCGATTACATCCGTCTTTTCGACGCGAAGAATCAATGCTCATAAATCTAGTCATCGGGTGATGAAATCTCCGCTATCCGGCAATATTGCGGACAATTGCTATGGGTTATTTAGGGCCATAGACAAGCGTGTACATGAGTCAGCCCGAAAAAGTGCATAAACTGGTCAATCCATGCAAAGCGAAGCTGTGGCGGCATAGCCACGTCAGACGGGTTTATGAGAGGATGAATAAGTCGTTGGAGCAGCTGCAAAATCGGCCATCGGCTCATACGGTACCATTCCGAAACGAGCGATTTTCATTTCAGCGCCATAATCCGTGCACATTTTCTTGCAGATGTGCTGTGACATTCGAGAAACAAACAAGGACATACATGATACTCTCTTTAGAGAATATCACACCTGAATATAGCTGGATTACTTAACACTTCTAAAATGTTCTCTTTCTCATGTGTTTTCGCTACTACTGGAAAACTATGAAAACTGGATTTGAGGATAATGAATGTTCGAAGAAGCACATCGTAGCTCATGTAACAGGAAAGTATATATACCCAAAACTTGCTTAGCTGCACTTTCAGATGTGTGATGAGGACTTCTGTAGCCAGAAATTGTTATCGTGTATCGCATGCCAATTCCGTAATTACTCATTCCATTGCGTCGGTCCAAGATGGAGTCCAAAACCGGCGGGCTCTGTTCGAGCGCGTATAAATTATTATCGTGCCTTTGTGCCTCAATCCATAGGCTTACGCTACACACTCGCAGGCGTCCAGCTTAGACATGCATGTTGGGAGCCATAGTAGAAGTCGTGCAAAATATGTAGGGGAAAGAAAAATGGAGAGTCTCTTGTTTTCTAATCATTTAAGGAAGTAACCCGCTAGTCCAAAACCAAATTTTACATGGTTATTTACCACACCTCTCTTACTCCACTATTTTTTCACAAAATTTGTCATCCAGAAAAGGACGTGTGAAAAGACTTTTTCTCGAAAAATTGCATACTGGACAATATGTGAGCCTGCTTCTTTTCTATGCCGATTTGAACTTCTAGTCACAATTCATGGAAACATTAGGAACAAGGGCAAAAGATCAGAGAGCTCTTTCAATAACTCACTCGGCACGAGGATAAATCACTCGGCGATTGTACCAAAACGCGTCGCGACAGTCTACGATATGTGACGTGATCTTCGCACACTCGTGCACACCATGTGTTGCTCGTCTTCATCTGGAACACTGTTCCGATGTCGTTTCTCATGGAAGCCTAGGAAGGGTGGGGTGCCTATTAGGGAAACGGCTTAGGATGCCGCCACACTAGCAGGGTTCATGGGCCAGAATTCAGGACAGAATTCTGCATAGCGTACGATTATATGAGATAACCGAGGTAATTTTTTTGCAATGCTGTCTTATAGGTTTACGGTAGGGATACTGTAGTAACCTCTCGTCTATATGTACCTCTCGTCTATGTATAACTTCACTCAAAATGCACTTTAGCTGCAACGAAGAAGGGACTTCAGATGAAGGTCTCAGGCTGTATATGAACGTGTAGAATGATCCATTATCTTCATGAAAAGTCATGGTCACTTCGTATCCTCCCCTCCTAAGACAGTGGAAGAAATTGCTGTCAGCATTTCTTAGAGTGCAGCTCGCAGCCGGTCGAAAAAATAGGAGGCACATACTTGATCACTGAAAGATGACAGGCGAATGGAAGCATCAATCTGTAGCAGAAATTCGGTTCAAAAAATGAAGTAAGATGGATTGTTTTACGCAGCATGTACATAAAGACCGTTGGAGAGGAATGAAACAATCACAGCCCTTGGAGATTAAGATTCCTAAAAGAAGAGCAGATGTCTGTGCAATACAATGTTCATACCGAACAAAGGACATCAACTCGAAGACGCTCCTGGAAAGCCACTTCAGTTAATTCTCATAGTCTACATACGACCAGGAAGACTCAAGCAAACTCACAGTAATTTCTTTTACCATTTCCTTAGATTTTCAAGTCCTTGAATTCGGTCATTGAAAGGCAAGCCTAAAGTCAATATGTCCGCTTGGAGCATTTACGTCGTAGTATTAATCAGATGAGCAATCGCTCGTCCCATGCCGCGGTCCGACGTCCTTTTCCTTATCGGTGGATAGTTGTGCTGCCTGACGAACGGAATATTTCGCAAGAACTTCAGCCCATCAACATGTGAACGTCACCGCGTAGCTGTCATTGACGTCTCATGGCATCGTCTGCTTTTTTCAAACATCAGGGATCATCCATAGCCGCTTTGCTTCAGAATAGCAAGGAGTCTTCCCGCTCAAGGTTTTTACTAGTAACCTTAAGACGCAAAATTTGTTGAGAATTTTGTCACTGGAATTTCTTTCTACTGAAAACCAGCAAGAGAATTTGCCCAATCGAGGCTCAAAAATTGAAAATTGAGATTTTGTTACATTTTATGATTTTATTCTTTTCTATGGTCAGAACACACATGAAATTTGTACGTGGCCACAAGCTTTTCCTTGCGAAAATATCCGACTCGTAATGAGGGAAAAAGGAGATATCCATGATGTGAATGGGAATTTTATCTAAATGTAAGCACTGAAAACATTTCGCAAATTTTCAGTATTCACGCAAATCATGGAACAGTTTTCAAGTCCAGGAGTACAATTAAAATGTCTAACTCACCCGATTCGTTCCTACTACAAACAAAGGTCAGCATTTGCTCTTTGTAGAAGGATTTGCAACGAGACCTCATACAGCCTTGAAAGGTGACCGATATCCGCAAGCGATTCATACCCACTTTTCAAGACTTTAGAGGAGGAAAATAGGAGTGAGCTCAGAGGCTGCGGATTACTCCAAAATTACTGTTGTGTTCGGAAACTCATCAAGTTTCTACAGACGAGGGTTTTCCCAAAAATATTTTAGCACTGAACGGAAGGAAACCTGCAAATTTGCGTATGGATAACTACATAGATCTTTCCCTCAAAATCTAGAATATGTGAAATATTTGTACGCCCCTAATTCCAACTTTTTCAATTTGCGAAGCTCTTATAAAGCCAGCAATAAAAAACGAGGTTCAAAGTCGTTTTATTAGGTTGTTACATAAGTTTCCGCTGTTTCAAAATTTCCGACAAAAAAAGTTTCACTAAAAATCTAATAGCAACAGGTATAAGTCAGTGAATGCACCGCAATGGTCAATGGACTTCTGCCTTTTTTTGCAGCAGTTTACAGCAGAAATTTCGTCGGCAATCAAGTATTACAAGTGTTCAAAAATCCCAAGCAAAAACAGCGGAAACTTATGTAACAACCTAATACTTGAGAATCACTATTCTACTGGATTTATGCTTTTCGCTACAATGTTACTAACGCAGCCTCAGTGCAAGAACGGCCATAATCCCTTTCGAAATGCTTCGACTACTGGGCATCCATCTTATTTTATGTATATTCCTTGAATTCCAAGCAAAATTGCAGGTGTACGAAGCATCGATCCACATCCGGCGATGACTAAGGAGGTCGGTCTCACCTTGACGAATCACACAAAGGAAAAAATTTTATATCACATTGTCGACATGATGTCGTCTCGTCCTATAACCTTATCAGATCTGTACGATCGTCACCAACACAACGACTACGGAAGTAGTCACGGACATGGTAATCATGGTGGTCGCGTAAGTGGAGCGTACACAAATTGTGCACATCGTTACAAAAAGGTCACTCGATACATCATAATTATCCAACTGGGTCTGTGTTGGCACTTAGCGATCGCCAACCGCGAACGCAACGCTTACTGCGCACGATCGTAACGTGCACGCTACATGTCAACCCGTTACGCACGATGAACGCATAATTGCCGCCAGCTATGGTGAGAACGAGTTCCGCTCTCTGGACTACCAACGCCCCCATAACCATGCTCCAGATTGCTGAACGCCACCAAACAAGGCGATAAGCGCGACAGCATGGACATGAACGGCCAACTACCTAGAGCTGACACAGCATCTGTTGTTTATATAGTCACGGTGATGCAGGTGAACAAATACAGTAACGGGAAAGTAGTCATGAATTGTGGAAATACTCAGCAACTCTACTGCATTTAGTATATTCACTGAGGGCAACTAAATTCCCAAGTTCCTCAATTCCCTCGCGAATCCTTTTCTTTCCTGTCAAGAATTTCGAAGAGCCGGACTCCCATCCAGCGTGTTTCAGAAAAAATAAACGGCAGCTAGGTATTCATCTCCGTCGGAATTCACTAGTAGCGATCCCTAGTGGCACCCTCTGATCAAAATTATGCATTTTTCAAACGAATACGAAGTCACCTTTCTATATAAATTTAAAACTTGATACATATTTAGTCTATTTTAAACAGAGCTGGTATAGAGCACTATCACCATGAAAATCTGTTCAGGAATTTGAAGATTTTCCAAGGGGTCCCTAACAAAGTCCAGAAAACGTGCGCGTCTCTGATAATAATGAGGATTTCATAAGAAAATAAGGATGCAGAAGAGGAAGTGCTCTTCAGTCTAGAAGGCTAATCCTTGTTGAAGAAACTGTTGCTCAGTCATGTTTCCTATCAACGAGGTTTATCCTAATTGAACGTCCACATTATCTCAATTCTTGAGATTTTGAAGGATCTGACGATGTGAACCCATCGGGTTTCCACTGAAAATTTCTATGTGTGCCAATGAGTAAGCGGAATTTTGAGCTAAAATGCTGAGGCAGTGCATGGCGTCAGGTACTTTCCCGAATATGCACTATCGATACTCTTTAGTTATTTGAAAGAAAATAAACATCGAATTCAAAGGAGAATGAAAGCTCTCGCTAATCTGCGCAAGGGCTAAAGATACACACTTCAAATTTTAACCCAAAATTTCCAAAACTACGGTAGGGATCGACGTTTGTAGTACTCTGTGAGGGCACACTCTAGTATCGACATTTCTTTGCACGCTTTTTTTTTCGTGCTTTACTCGATTGACTGTTGCAGTGTGTACGAGAGCACAGAGAACGTGCGAGTGCATGCTGTTGAATCACTTGCGCCTCAATTCTAATGGCATCAGTACATATGTAGTTCTTGAAGAGTTCAGTGTTGTGTAAAACTTAGCTCAACGCGAATAAACAGCACTGGTGCAGCAGGGGCTTTGCATGCCGAGGCTAAATCACTTCTTAAGAAGATCTGTTAAATACCCTAAATCCAAGCTGGTTGAGATTGTTAGCTTGTCCTGGAATGGCCTAGATCACTTCAGCCAGAATGGGCACTTTCCGTGCTCCTGATGAAGGAGCGACCTCAGCAAGGATAAGCTCAGGCGAGATACAGTTACAAAAATAGTTGTAGGAAGCGCGAAAAGTGGAGGTCCATGGCACTCTGGCTGAACACCAGGGCTGGGATTCATGAAACGATAACCAGGGAAACCAACAATGGTTAGCGTGATTGGTTATGGTGTAGACCCCGCGATTCAAGGAGACGCAGAAAGTGGAAGTTGGTTTGCTAGCTTGATTTCGCATGGTTATCTGCTCATGAATTCTAGCCCAGTTGCGAATCAGAAGCAGTACATTGCTCACAGAAGTAGTGCCCAAATAATGTGATTTCTCCCGATATACTTTTTTCTCGAGAAAGTGAGGATCACTTACTCCTAAAGCGTCTTTCGCCAACTGAATAAAGGTACATTATCAATAAGCCGCCTGAAAGCTTGAGAATCCTTGAAGAACGGTCGTTTTCAATCAATATCACTACTGTTCGCCGTACACTAAGAATCGCTGCAGAATGGATACCTGGAAGTTCCTGTTAAACATGAATGTGGGACGACTCAGTAATCAGAATAACATAATGATAACTTCTATTCATCCCCCTTTCCCCTTAGAAAGGATGAAAATAGGCATACCATCATCAGGTGATGCTAGTAGAGAGCTGCCAACGATGAAACCCGATGAAAAGACAAAATGTCAGAACAATTAGTTGTAAAAAAGTGCTAACATGATTAAGAAGGACAGTACAGTGGCGCCAGGATGACTCGCCTGATTTACTGAAACAATCAGATTTTACGAGGCAGGAGGGAGAAGTACGGTCAGCGATAAGCAGTGTGACAGTGACCGATGTTTTTGAAACATTTCATAATCAAGCTCAAACAGATGAGTCACTTTACAAATGTCTCCCGCGTTGCGATTTTCACGCTTTTTAGCCTCTTTACTTCTGACAGAAATCGATAAATGATGTTTTTTGCCTGGAATACTTACGTTCTGGAAGAACAATATCATCGAACTTGCTACCAAGTTACTTGTCCTTAGAGGGTTCTGAAGCTTTATTATACCTAACGAAAAGATCATTCGAAGGAGTTCTGGAATAGTTACAGAGAAAGTTTTGAAAATATTCAGCATCATATGTATAGTATCTTTGCAAAAATTTCCACAGGTAGTTCGAAATCTTCCTTTTTTTTTTGTTCGTGGGTAATTCGATAAAAAGAAATCCAATATAATTTAAGCTGCTTCCAGGGAATAAATCCTCGAAATACTTCCAGGAAGTAGTCTGAGTAGTACTCACAGCAGTAAGGTGTAGATTACATAGGTTCTAAATATATAGTATAAATTAGGGTCTAGTTAAAATGCTGCATTTTCTATTTCTTTGCCATCTGTACAGACTGAACAAGAAGTAATCACTACTATCCAGTTACATATATTTTGAATCCTCCTGGATAATAATTTTTAAAACGCATCATATGCCCATTCCAAGTCGACAAAATTCATCGCTCTTGTCCTTGATTTAACGTGATGATCGCCTTTGTGTGGAACACGCTGAAAAAAACCGACTACCTTAGGTCGTGATCGCAGTAACAGAACGGCCAAACAAAGACAATTACCATTTGCGAGGCGGCGTTCTCAATTTTCAAGACCATAACATCGTTGCGAACTAAGTACCGCCATGGAATGCGCTCAAAATTGATGGTCAGGGACGATTTTGCTCCTGGTTTGAATGTGACGTCAGTACCAAGGAATGAAACCGTGGTCTGAAAGACATACATGAATATGCACAAATGAGCACGAATCTGTACGAATGTGTGGACATGTTTGTAGGATGAGCCCATGCTTGCGTAATACGAACCGAATCCGTGGTCTTTAATTGTTTCAATTCCAAATCCTTCGTTGGCATATTCAATATCCACGCGTAGACACTTGTTTCTCCCTCAATCTGTGGATTGAACAGCCTATCAGGTGGAAAACCATTTGAACGAACTCTCGATGTATACCTAGAACAGCGATAAAACGACGATCTTCTAAAATTAGGATAGAAAGAGTGAGAAATTTTACCAAGTATTCCCAGTATCATTCTGATGAACCCATGGCTTCGTGCCGTAGATTGCTTCTGAGTGCGAGCTAAGGAACCTTGAAAATCCAGGTCATTTTTAGAGCTTCTAATAAGGTATTCTCATTGAGAGTGAGCCAATATGTCATGTATCATGCGAACGTATACATAAAACCTAGTAAGATTTCTGCCTTTTCATCTTTCTCTTTTTGGGTTGCTATCATACAATCAACATGCCTACTTTATTATGATTTCCCAAGATCACTTTCTTAGTGAGTGATGATCCTCAAAGGCTGGCTAGTGTTTGTGAATCTGTTTGCGCACCTGCCTAGCTCTCTGAGTCGATCCTCAAATATGGGAGGAATTTTTCCGTGCATATCTGGACCAACATTTAGCAGGAAATTCCCGCCACAGGATATAGTTCTCGCCAATTGCTCGATGAGCTCGTGAACAGTGTAGACGTCCGAACTCTGAGCCATGGTAAAAATTAAATCGTGCGCAATCTGTTGGTTATCATATAAAAAGGACTAAAATTCCATTACTCCTATTTTTGCTCCTCTGTATCCTTATCACTTTAACTTTTGCAACAATTAATCAACTCGCTTCCTGAAAATGATCTCTGGATTCTTAGCAGTGAAATTATATATTTCCGTCCTCACATAAATGCACATTTTCTAGCACTCCCACTGCCGTACTTAAGACACTTAGATGGTGTGCGACATTAATACAATTTCTTTTCAAAACCATAGGAAGAGTATTTCCTGGGATTCCTAGCTTTTTAACGCAACGGCTTAATGCACATCCGCTGAAAATACTGAATGTGATAGCATTGAATTTTTTTGGGATAAAAACTAAAGAGCGAGGCAAATATCATTGCTTTAGATGTGAGAAGGGTTCGTCTAGAAATTAAACATCTGCTTGAGGCGCAATGCGTTACTCCAAGGATGGTCCATGACATTTTGGTAGTAATAGTCTGGGCCTTGACATTATCGAACAGTGATTAAAAGATCGTAATGTCTGGACGAAAGGACAGCGAGGAAATGTACACGATCTCGTTTGAGTATTTTTAAAAATCTTGTTTGAAGTGTCTATGTAGAACTGGGAAAGGTGCAGCAAGAGATGCCAGCAAACGGTAAAGCTTTGGATCAATGTAAGTCATCATTCCTCTACTCTTTTTGTTCTGTTTTGTTTTTCTTTCTGCCAAGTTCCAATTTTTTGAAGGCACCATCTCTCATCAAAATCGAATTCGACAGCTGTCTGGTAACTAAGTACGAATGCGACATTGATCAGAATGGTGTATATTATTCCCTACAATAGTGCCAGAAACCCGTTTTTGAGCCCCTTCTTTTGCTGAAAATCCGGGATGTTCATCGAGATATCCGCCACTGCGCTCCGCAGCGGATGGCATCGATCGTTGGCACTTGTGACAGATGTCTACGGGAATATCGAATTCTCCCCGAACGAAGAGGCTCAAGAGTAGGTTTTTAGCGCATCCGTGAAAATCATGGACATAACTGAGATCAACGTCGGCCTGCGATTCCTTCGGTGTGAAGACCTCAAAATCGATTCTGAAGAGAGATACTGCCTTCAAGAATACCGCATCGAGTTGTCGCGCGTGTAGTACGCTCGCAGCTTTGCTGAGATATCCTTCTATATATTCTTACTTGGTAAAGTAGAAATTTTCAAACCTTCATTGTTCTTCTGTTGCCCCATGATGCCTTATCAAGTGTCATGCAGTTTTCCCACTTTCTGCTCAACAGTTTGCCTGAATTAAAAGGGTTTTTTTTACCGAGCCTGCTGTTTATTCATTTCAGAATCGTTAATGAGGCTTGAGTACACATGCCTGGATCGTAGTGATCTGCAAATGTGAGGAATCCACCGTGCTTCCCGATTGAATCACCACCCCAACGATCGTTCACTACTACAGTGTCTTTGACTGGACTAAAAAGAGCATTTTTCCTTCCTAGTCCAGGCCGAGGTTTTCTGAGCAAGCAGTGTGAAGCTAGACTCCTGTGGAGATGACTCACCTGGTATTGTACAACCACGCGAGGAACTCTTTGCTCCTCCAGTACTCCTCAGTTTTACCCCAATCGCCGTCGCTCCACACTATTTCCGGTTTGTACCGGTTCACAATTTCTAGTAATTGTGGAAAGGAAACATGCTAAAACACTCCATGTAATACTTCTCCTATCAGTGTAGACAAGGATACTTACATCAACATATGCTGAGGTGTTGTATTTGCCATCATCAAGGAACATCGGATGAAACCACTCAAACAGAGAATAGTATAACCCAAAGTGGACATCAGTTCCTTTGAAGGATTCTTTGAGTTCTCCTTAAAGAATGCGATTACTGACAAACAAAGTGATAAGGATATAGCTGAAATGATGGAAGGATTATAAAAGAAACAATATGGATATATTAGGACGAATCCAGGAATCTAGATCTGGCTTCTGTGGAAGAACGCACCCACAATATCCCGTTTCGGACCAATATCCATTGAATTCCAGTTCCAGCTTGTTCTACTTGGCCACATAGTGAAGCCTTCATGATGTTTACTAGTTAATACGAAGTATCTGAAGAAATTTAAAGATGTATTGGCGATAAATGTATTGAGGAAGGCTATGGCTGAACAACTAGATTCGATGAAGATTTCGATGATTACTAGAGAATCGATTAGCATATGACAGAGGGCCATTAAGGTTACAAATTTCCGATTCCTATTTCTACGGAATTTAGAAGCACGAAAATAATTTTGCTTATTTTTATTCTTTTTGAGTTACTTTAACGTTGAATACTTTAACGTTGAATTGAGAAAAATGAAAGGAAATATAACCCAACATAGTTTTGTCTCTGAGCCTCGTTTTGCATTATATGTCGATCAGAACAAAAGAGGGAAATAAGAGCAGAGCTTTCACGTGACAAAAATATTTAACTAAAAGAAAGTGTTCAAAATGCTAGTTAATATGGAACACCTACCTCGCTCCGGAAGATTTGACGATGTCAGCGAATTCCCTGGCGTTGAATAATTCAGCGGTAAACTGAAATTTTTCCCAGGACTTTCTCTCCCTTTCTCTTCGTCATAGAAAGATTTTTCTGGTAAGAAACTACTTCTAATATGCAACCATGATTTCATTAGGAGCAATATTCTGGAAATGCATCCGTACACAGCACTAACATCTTTCGCAAAATCAGCATAAGTAGTTCCAGGTCTATAGTTCCTATTGATGTAGTTCACCACATCCTTGTCAGGGCTGGTGCCTTTCCAGTACCACCACAGCCATTCAGATCTGGAAATTCAGGAGACTGTCCACTTTGAATAAAATTCTCAACTGCAAGTACTTGGAGCAAAATGCTTACCTGAAAGCAGGTACAGAATACACTCCCCAATGGCAAAAGATGCCGAACTTAGCCTCATCATACCATTTTGGTAGCGGTCGAGCATCCAGGGAAGGCCATGTCGGCTTGAAATTTTGTTACTGCACATTCATATTTGAGGGAGCAGGTTTTGAAGATTTAAACGAACCTTGTAAAAAAAAAACTCACCTGGTACTTTGCAGAAATGTCCGAGAAGCAGAGCAGCAGACAGAGGACAGCCAACATGACAGCAGTGCTTATTATCATGGGGGTCATTGAGTTTTAGATAACACTGTTAAGTGTTCGTTATCAAGATGGCCACACAAATTGAGCAAAAGAACTGAAAATAAGTCTAGGGACAAGTTAAATAATTCCGGGAAAATAAATGCGAAATGACACAGTGGAACATGGCTTGACCTGGTAATAGCATGTTAGTGTTTGAAACATATCCATTAATGTGAGACATAGTTTCTGCGCTAGTCGAGATCGCAAGAAAATGAAGGAAATCTGAGACTGCAGTAAATAGTCCATTGTTTTTCGTCACGTTGAAAAGGCAGCTGACTCGTGCTCTTTTCCTGCTAACTGTTTCAATCTTGACTACCGTGATGTATCATTTTATTCATTTATTCATTTATTATTTCTTCGTTGTTTTTTCTCCTTTGTTTAAACATCTATGCTCCAGTGGCGGACGTAGGGGGGGG
>JARK01001364.1:745337-791682 GCA_000688135.1 Ancylostoma ceylanicum | reverse complement strand
CCCCCCTCCCGCCCACTTTCTTCGTCCGCCACTGCTATGCTCATGTTATTTCCGTAAAAAAAATTCTTCGGTAAAAGATTCAAGCAATCCTAGGGTTTATAAAAATTATGTGAAAGAATTCTATAGAAGCAGAGTACACAATTTCTTTTTCATTCATATTTTTGTCGGCTTAGACTGGTCATTATATCCAAGCTGCTAACCTTCTCCATACTCCTCGTATGAAGTTTACATGTAAGTTTTCAAGTAAGAATAACATAGTGAAAAATCAAGCAAGTGCAATTATCCACTAACATCATATCTTTTATTTACACATGGCGAAAAGAGCTGTGCAGAGGAAAGGAACGGAAAAAAAAACTACTTAATTACTTGAATATGAACACAAACTACACAAATAATTAAGGCCACTGCTTCGACCCTTTCGTAAGATGCATCACAGTCAGAACTATTCCGACTATAACGTAGATGGCTCCTACCACGATGCTAACAATGCTCAAAAAGCTATCACGACCTCCATACCAGGAAGGACGTAGCATTTCGAAGGCCTTCCCTGCCAACTGGTGGTAAGACAGGTCATAATCTGAAAGGGATAGTATGCTACTCCTAAATTTAATGGCGAATATTGAGCGGAGAAGAGCAAACGTACTGTTTTCTACGTATAAACGGTAGTTTCCAGCCGGTAATCCATTAACAAATGTGCCTGTGTTGTTGAGAATTCTATGAAGCTTCTTGAAGTTGGAGTTGATTACTGGACGCATCCACACAATGAAGTCCTTATTTTTGTAACCACCCATCTCGCAAATGTGCCTCTTCCATCTATCAGGTTTCGCAGTGTCTTTGAACTTCAAGAAACTTTTGAAATATTGCTTGTTGACATTGTAACGACACATACAATCTCATGATCACACCATGACTGATTCGGAGCAAGTTGGGCATAGTACGAATAGTACCGCTCTTCATCTTCTGACGTTATTCCCATTGTGGTCAGAGGAACTATCTCATTTAAGTCTAAGTACTTGAGTGTATAAACGTCTAAAACAAGAAGAAAACTTACACACAAAAAAGTCATATTTGCAAGATAAGTATACCGTTAAACATAATTGCTGCATTCACTCCCATCGGTGCATAGAAGACGGTCCCATTCTCGGAGATAGTACTGTAGTGGGATTTACTCACGTGCGCACTCTAGAGTACTGCACACTGTATTGAAACCTGCTACAATGAAGTTCCGTCATGGAGCAGTCAGTACTAACATGTTTACAGTGACTCGAATGGAGACCTATGAGCTGCTCCCTGCAAACATTCCTCTGGATCCGACGATGGGTCTTGTAAAAGTGACGCAGTCGATAGTAGAAGTACACTTTGCCCTGAAATGTTAAAGCCTTGCCGTTGAATGTGGTCCACGATATGGTTTCTCCAGCATGGTAAAAAAGGCTATTCCCTTCACAAAATTTGCCTCCACTAGAATAACTGCTTTTTAATGAAGTAATAGTGCAGTTTCAGCTCGACATGGTAGCATTGTATGAAGTCGTGATTAGTTTTGACTTGTAATGATCAATACTGACTTCTACTCACAGTTAAATGATAACCATTGTTTTTAACGCTTGTCTTAAACAGCGTAATAAATGTGTGTATGTATGTATTAAGCATGAACCAATTTGAGTATCAAACCTAATCAAACTCGAGTATTCGATCTTGAATAGAGCGGAAATTGAGCCATCTATCCCTCGAATGCTCGCAACTTGTTCGGTCCCACATATAACTACTAGCTGAGTTAGTGGCTGATTGTCCACCTAATCACACAAAATGAAATTTCTGTAATTTTTGAATTAGATCGACGTTATGTAACGGCGCCGAGCTAAAGTTTTCTCCAAAATCATGCTCAACGCTCTCATGCTCCGAGATTATTGTACCTAGGGCTCCATGTGCATGGTGTTGCCACAGCTACTAACTCCTAACACAGCAACACGTGACGTCACAGCCTCCACACAGCGACAAGAATGTGTTGCTGTAGTGACTAGCGCAACAATATGGGTGCTGCAGCATCCACTGATACAGCGACACAGGTGGTGCAGTACCTCCTACTGCGACACCATCACGTGCCTCACTATGTAATGGTCGTCAACTGATTAAACGTACTCCGCAAACGCGCAACTACAGCGTAAGCCGTTTACCGTTGCCTAACGAATCCTTTCGGAGTCTCGTTGTCATTTATGCTCAGTACCACTGTAGCTCCACCGTTTCAGGCAAGAAACCGACACAGTACATTTTGGCCGGACCTTGCCTTTGACCTGCTCATTTTTAATCTTCTCCCATAAACATGAAATATGTAATTTCGAAACAATAATATCGAAACAACAACATTTGATGACGAGTAGAAAATGCCTTCAAAAACAAACCTCCCATGGTTGCTCCAAGAAGAAATCGATCTCGCATGTGCATCCTGAGCAGTTTCCATATTCAATCCGGCGAAACAGTACTGGAAAACAAGCAGCTTAATGTGAAGGCAAATTGTGGCAATCAACATACGTAGTTCCAGTATCCGTGCCGGTGTTGAATTTCTGTTCAAGCATAGGGAAAGGAAGACTTCTGGTGATGATTTCATCTTCTGGTCACCGTTTTATTAAACATGAAGGTACCGTTTTTTCCGGTTTTGTTTCTGTTCAAGGGATAAGATGAACAAGATAGAGTTTTACTGATCAGATTCATAAGAACATCTCAGCACTAAGTCCTGTGCAAAATCACTTATTTAGGTTTAGCAGCTCAGGGAATCAAATGTTAATTGTAATGTTGCAGTTGAGGACATTACAAAGGCAAGCATTTTAACAGCAGTTGATAATGAATATTTGTTATGTATATGGACTAGCTTTTCAGATTCCAACTATTTTCATTTTCATGCCATAGAAGATCCGATACACTTCCAGGACGAAGGTAAAGTAATCAAAAACAGTGAATAATGAAATTCTCGATTACAGTTCGAATATGTGTCGAGAAAACTATAGATGGAAGTTGAGATGTCGAAACGTCAACCTGAATGAGATGTAGAAAATGTGTTTCCATTCTGCACATTTTTCTTCGAGCAGAAGCGCAGTATGGTCGGATTGCAAAAGCTCATCCTACCTCAAAACCCAGATTATGCTCGGGCTTTTTTTCTTTAATTCTTCGTCCCAATTCTATTGTCATAGAGCTGAGACTAGAAAAAAAAACCTGCGTTACCATTAGAATTGGCTACTTGCAACACACATCCCAGCGCAATACACAGAAAACCAATGAGGATCGTGGTTGGTAGAACGATTGCAGCTGTAGGCAGTGGATGGCATCCTGACAAATGCTGCTGGGAGAGAAGATGACCTGAAATCGCCAGCATTTGTTGCGTCAATATACATACTTCTCGCCCCGTTGAGTTGAAAATTCATTGCGGCCATCTACTTTGTTATGTTTTACTCTCCTTGGCCATCTGACCCTAAGTTCGATTGCCTGTATCGATGTCCCAATGGTCCCAATGGAGACGGCCATGTTATTGAGGAGGAATCTGCTTGTTTCATCGTTGGTTTTCATCCTGTAGGCGTTGATTCCTTTTTTTCTTCGTAGAAATGTTTCTGCCTTTTTGTTGTTGCCCAACTAAAGTTTGTGTGTCCTGTAAGGTGCGCCACATAGATATTTGGGGAACGAACCAAGCAAACTAAAATGATGTAAACAAATCAAAAAAGAGTGAAAATCACCCACTTCAACGAATACCACTACATGTACAGCAACAACCTCATGAGTACTCTGTGCCGTGTCATGTAGGCCCTAATGGGATGATGCACAATAAGTGAATAGGTTGCCCGCAGCCATGAGGCCCAGTATACCAACGACAAGAGGCAACAGTTCGCACCAGTTGGCTCGACACCCTTATCCCGGCGGGAACGGTGACAGGATTCTGACACAACTATTTCAACTCCTTTGTGGAGCCGCCAGGTAGGGTTAGTGCTACTAGGGAATACAAGTTCACTGAGGCAGGCTACAAAACCCCAAAAGTCGGTGTACAAGTGAAAATAATCTGCACTTAAAAACATAGAGTCCGATCAAGGAGTCACCGCTTTCAGTAACAAAGATTCTTTAGTAACGTGGATTAGATATCTGCTACTTTATGTCATTGTCGAGACAGAACTAGTGCTTATGTGTTCGTCTGAATAAACAGCTGATAGGGCAGGACTTGAACCATAGCTTCATCAGAGAGTTATAAAGTCAGATCCTGTGCACAGATCTTTGAAAAATCTTGATGCCGTTCGCGATTCTATGAAAATTCAAGTTTATTACGAACACCAACAGTTATTACTAGAAAACTACACTTTTCCAGTATTGAGGCACAGAAGTGATAGGACGTTCCTCACATGTGCAACAATGGAAAAAACTACTCACCGATGAGCGCTGTTTTTCGTCGTATAGGCAAATAGATTTTAGCGAGAAATTTCTTTGAGAACAGAGGAACCCGAGATGAATACAGGTGGAACAATCTGTCCTGTTCCATTTCAGGAAAATTCCAGAATATGGCAAGTGCAAAGTGCGTGTGATTCAGGCTGTATGAATAATATTCCCATTCGTCTGGAGAATCAGATGAGCAATTGCGGCTTAGTGTTGGAAAAATACCTTCCCGATTCTGCCCTTTCTTATCAACAACTATTTTTGCATTGATTTGATTCGCTATAAACATGATGAATAAACTTGAAAATTCACAAGATAATAGCAAATGGTCTTCTAGGCTATCACGTAAAAATTTGAAACACAGATACACATCCACCAAAAGCATAATGTGCACTAATTTTCCGCGAATGTTCGCATGTGGAGAACATCTATTCAGACATGCACCGATAGGAGGAGGTTGATGCCAAGAAATGACATCACCAGCTGCACAACCTTGCGACAGTCTCGATGAGTACTCCGACGTCTACTAGAAGGAGGGCTCAAGAGCAGATCTTCAAGCGTTTTTGAAAGGGATCATGTTCAGAATGGTGATCAGCTTTTCCTGCGGATCCTTTGTATTCAGGCTGAGGTGATATAATGCCTTTAGGAGACTCTCAGTCCTGCGAATAGTTGAGAATTCTTGAGTCTTGGAGATAATTCTGACAAAATCAATGTCAGGAGGTTCTAATTCTGTGCACGCTTCCAGAGAACATCTCTGTCCTGTAACAGTTTTCCACTATTCAAATTAAGAGCAGGAGCTTGAGCTTGAGAATTGCTATGTTTGGGACAGTTTCTACTCATTTCAACATCCATGAACGGCGATTGAAGTCCTTTTCATGGGCAATGCCTCTGATTTCTTTTTATTCAGGCCTAACTGAATGAAATTTGCCTCGACATACAAGCACATGCAAAGTGATTTTCATCTGTTTTCAGTAGCTTAAAACAGCCGCTAATTGACTGCTGAGGGTTGAAAGCTTCCGCATCAAAAACCTTCACGCTAATACAATATATTCCTCTGTACATCAATTGCACACCATTTAATATACCATTAAAAGGCATGAGTGCCCAGCATTACGAGAGATGCTATTCTTTGTTTATTCAATTTCATTTCCAATTCACCTACTCACTTTGCCTAAACAGGAAAATCCTTAGCTTTTTATGAGAGAGCCATTCATCTGCGTGCAGCGACGTCATGCCGAGGTGTCTTATAAAAAGTGTACAGATAAGGAAGCGCTGGATCAGAGCCACATTTCTTTTCCACCAACTCATTCAGTGCCCAACTCCTTAACACAATAACTACGTTATTATACTGTCTCTTCATCACCCGTTGTTCACTTGTTCATCCGTTTGTTCTCTTCACAGAAAACTCCCACTCTGTTCTGAGTTTTTCAGGGAGACGTACTGTTTGTTTCACTAATTTTGTGTCCTGGACGAGACCCAAGATGAAATACGTTCAGCCACATCATCATGATCCTTATAAGATTGGACGTGAGCCAACCAATGCAATGTGGCAGAATTTAGCTCGTCGTAAACCTCGTCCAATACGCAAGATCGGTGAAACAGACGGTAGCTTCTAAATTCGTAGAAGTCCCAGGAACTGTCATTTCCATGATCTACTGCGTGGAGAAGTGTATAAATTCAAATGGTATATAATTTATATCTAAATAAAAAATGTAAAGAAATATAAGTGCAACCGAGCACTTCGCCTTGAGAATAAATACAAGAAATCGCTGCCCATCTGCAGGAGTATTGTACCACTAACTGCAAGCGACGGTGAACCATGGACGAGATTTCGTATACCGCGGAATAGATAAAGCAGAGTAGCGAACTTTCTACTTTTTCTTCATCCAAATAGGGGTGGGACCTATCAATATTATACATAGTAAATTCAACCAGTCGTCGAAGTCGGTACAGGTACGTACGTAGAAGGACCATTGACTGAGATGCGGTCGTTTTCAATCAATTCAAGGCACAACCGCACGGCCTACCTTCAGTGTGTGAATGCACCAATACAGACTCATTTCTGAACCACCTATATACACGACAACGCAAATTTTTCATAGTTAACACAGTGGTTCACAATAGCCGCTTCAGTGATGTAGACAATGATTTTTATGTGTTTCCTTCCCTTTTCTGATGGTCTAGTGACCGATTTCACGGAGCACGTCACCACAGCTTCTCAGGGATAAAATGACTCCGTAGATTCCACATTCAGCAAACGCAACTTTACTGAACTCCCCTCGAATTTCCCCTTTGCTGTATATCACAGAAATAACTTGGAACTTAATTATATTTCAGAGAATATGCGTAGCATAATTCTCTTCTTCTTCTTTGCTCTCCTTCTCGTAAGTTTTTCAAATATGACCTAATGTGGTGTCGTACACCTCATCTTACGTACATCACAATTAAGACTGTCTTCTGCCAAGAAATACCCACTATTCTCTGCGACGAGGAATGTGCTAATGGTGAAGATTGTGATACTAATACTGGCATGTGTCGCCGTTTTCGCATGATAGGCTAAATGGTCGAGTGCGCCCTACAGGTTCGATTAGCTGCCGTACTACTTAAATCCTTGCTAACTCTTCTTTGTTACTTGCTCTACTAATGTAGTTCTGACGTTTAGGTGTGTGCCTATTGTTTCATGCTCGTAGGGCCGCTTCTGCTCAGGTGTGATACTTTTCAATCAAAGGCAGAGAATAAATATTCCTTGCGTGAGTAGCATCTCGCTGCTTTCACAATTCAAAACGCACTTCTATAGTATCACAATACACATTGGTAGTGGAAGAATGGTTAACAAAATCCTTGGTCCCTGATTTGTCCATGTGGCAGCAGCAAGTTTTCGTGTGGCTGGATAAAAACCGTAGAGGGGAAGGCAACATTGTGAGAGAAAGCATGGGAATTAAATTAAAGTTGCAAGGGTAATGACCGTATTACTGCACTACATATGTAATACTATACACATGTTAAACACCAAAATGAAAAGTCTAACTCAATATACAGCGCCGATCTTTACAATATGTGAAGGGACCACCAGAGTGGCTCCGGGGGAAAATCACTCGCAGAGTAGTATCTAGAAGTGCCTTGAGTTACCTATCCTGCCTAACACATGATGGCCGAACTAAAACCGTGACAGGGAACTGTAACCCAGATTGGCGAGGTGGATTAGGCGTCGGGAAAAGTTTTTAGAGGAGAAAATGCCACCAAAATGCCAAAAAACTTACATCAGCTTGCCTGGTCTATGATAGGGTTGAGCTTTCAGAGACGCAACCTATCCTAGCATGTGAAGGTTTCCCACTCTGTAATTGACAAATTTGGCGTTATTCTTCTGTACAACGGATCAGCTTCGTTGAAGCCCTATATCCCAAGGTGGAGACGTTTTTCAGGCCCACATTTACCAGTCAACTAAATCGCCAGGGAAATAGGAATGATGAAGTCAAGAATAGTGTTGAAAAGAACTGGATGCAAGCCAACTCGGTTAAGCCTCTTCAATTAAAAAAAGTTAGGTAAGCGCAGAGAGAAAACGCAAAGATTCGGAAATTTTTTTATTACGATTATTGGACACTTACCACTTGCGCGCGTCAGATCTCAGTGGGATGGCGTATGGAAAACCACTGCTCTCGGTATTTCCTCGAGAAAGACAGTCCAACTTCAATCTGACGCGACCAGTTAGGACCAGAGGAATACCTATTGAACAACGTTTGGTTTTTTTTCCCCTCAAGTTCAAAAGGCAACACGGTCTGACGTCGCGAGAGAAGTCGATCAGCTTGATTATAGTTTACTTAGCACCTACATACACTAGAAACGCCGCTTTAGGACAGTGCATAGAAAACTGCTATTTCTAGTCCTTTCCAGAGATAACAGTCCAGCTTTGATCTATGTTGGTTAAGAAGCTATAATGATTTCTTTATTAATTATTTATTTATTTATTTATTCATTTATTTATTTATTTATTTATTTATTTATTGCACCAGAAGTGCGACAACGAACAAAACGTTCATGCTAAATTTAAATTTGAATTTAACATGGACGTTTTGTTTGTTTAAATTTAAAACTTAAGTTTAAAGCATCTTGAAAGCCAACTTTGACTGCTTTTGACCGAGTTCAAAAAGGGAAAACAGCATCACGGCACAGACACGAGTGGGAAAACCCGTAAAAGGGCCAGCTCTCTCTTTTCTTGCAACAGGTGAGCGGAGCGGCTTCTCTTGGTGCGCCACATCGTTCGATGGTTGCGAACCGACTGTGGGCGCTAAGGTGCAAAGCGCGAAGCCAGTGTGAGTCAAGCTCTATGGGTAATATCATCGTTCGACTGAAGAACTGAATTAGCAACTGCAGCTTGGTGCGACAAAGACGCGTTCCCTAGTTCCGCTCTTACCTACATACCAGTAAAGGTCTGTAATGAAAATTGTCTTTTCGATAATTGTGCTTGGTTATCAGTTGTTGGTGGTGTTTTTTGTCACAGTAGATCATTACTGAACTGCCTCGATTAAAAACCAAGTTTGGCCTTTGAATAATTAAAATCGATGCGCATCGGATCTTTGGCATTCGGCTGTAGTTGCGGCTGAGGACGAGGGTTGGCACCTCGGACGATTACATGAGGTAAGTTCCCCAGCCGTGTTGCACCGGCCGCGAGGGGCTAGAGCACAGACAGGTGGAGGGTGAGTGGGGGCAGTACAGAAACCCGTTAGGGATCGGAGACGGAGAGAGCGAGAGGACTAGAGGTGCGCAGCTGATTCCGGCCTTGGTTGGGGAACGTATCTCGGGCAACCACCTCGGACATCTCAGAAGAGAAGCTCACATGGTCAGAGAGTTCCACAACAACCCTAAAAGGATCTTGGAGATTGAATCCTTCTCGATAACCTGAGAAATTTCATTAATAAGGTTATCGTATCCACTTTCAACTGTGTATGTGATCTACAACATCTTATCATCCACGTTCTCCGAAAGAACTAAATAATTCAAGTTTGTCTAAAAAAATATAGTCCATTCAGCTGGTAGTCGGTACTGGTAGAAGAACCGCGGACTGAGACGTGGTCCTTCTACTGATTTTCAATCAATATCGAGTATGCTTGATAGTACACAACCACAACCCCACCTTCAGTCTATGAATGCACCAGTACCGACTCTTTTCTGAACAGTCTATGACCTGTTAAAAGAAGCCAGGATTCGACAGCGTTAGTGACTCAGGTAGACTGTCGGCAAACAAGGCGACACATAATAAACCAAAAGTACTTTGTAGGTTAGGAACCATGTATTCCCAATGTCCAGAAGACGACAACGGTCAGTCTGTGGTGACACTTGTTTATTCACGTAATGTTGCCGGAAACTCAGTGGTAGCGTGTTAGGCGAGCTGAACACAGGCGATTGGGGTTCAACACTGGGCTACTGCGTCGAAACTTTTCAAAGCCAACTTTGCTCAATTAGATTGAGGTACAGTGCGGTGAAATGGCTGTTCTTCCTTTATCGTAATGAGTTCTGAACAGTAACGGGTTGTAATCTGTAAATCTCGCCAACTCTAGAGATGCGTACATTATGACCAGCAAAGGGTTCACGTTTGAATATTAGACCATGCCTACATTCGTTCTCAAAAAGATAGACGGATTGCGCGACTGCACCATCGCGGCGGAGCCTGAACGAGGCATGCGGAGAGAGCATGCTTTAAATGGGAGGATTGAGTAGGTCCCACCGCGATGGTGCAGTCGCAACACTAAGAAACCGCACGCGCAATCCGTCTATCTTTTTGAGAAGGACTGTGGATCTTCAATTGAAGTCGTATGCTATTGCGTCAATTACTGGCAAGATGGAGGAAGCCCTATTACTCTCTGTGGATAAGGTGGCATCCCACGTTATCAGAAACCATTAGTGTCAGAAAACGTGTGAAATTGTCAGCTTAATGACAAGCTCTTCCGAACTAAATCGCCATAGATAAAGAACTAAGTCATAGGAACGCAGCTGATCTTTTCGGAAGAGAATGAGTAAGTCACCTGCTTAACAAGTAGAACCCGTAAGCATAATAATGCTCATCCGATCGAGAAGTTTCCTCGTCAGATTCTTTTTTTTTCTGCAAAATTGTCGAGTTTTCTGTTTGTGGAACATGTCAAATATGAAAAAGTGCTTGGGCATCAAACTTTTTGCAACGTTTTGCAAGACTCAGCATTTCCTCCCATGCGGAAATTCATCT
The DNA here is from genome assembly GCA_000688135.1 of Ancylostoma ceylanicum. NCBI lineage: Eukaryota > Metazoa > Nematoda > Chromadorea > Rhabditida > Ancylostomatidae > Ancylostoma > Ancylostoma ceylanicum. The sequence continues at coordinate 781,061 of JARK01001364.1, read as the reverse complement.
GCTGGATTCGAACTTACAACAATTTCACAGTACTACTTTTTTCATAGAATACTCTTCTTTGACTAGGCACCATTGTTTGCGGGATTTATAGGGTGTCTACATGATTCGCATACCAAAGTGTACGTCGAACGGTTGCGTTTGCGCATGGGTAGACACTATTTGCGTATCTACTTTAGGCCAGAAATTTCGGGAGCATTTCCAAAGAAGTCCGAGCGCTATTCATTAGCGAATTACCCAAACTGTTGGACTCTCTTCGCTCGCAAGTTTTCTCACAATAGATTACGTCACTGATTAAAAACTTGTTGGTATAATAAAGTGAGTGCACGACAGTGAGTCAATCAACTGGCTTTGAGTTCAGCCGGAAGCAAACAGTGCACAGTCGTCCTCCTTGCTGACGCGCGACTTCCACGTAACATGCTCTACCTCGTCCTTCTTGTTGTAAGTTTACGAACGAAATCTTATTCATGTATATACTACGACTTATATGATCATTAAGATTGTTGTGTTCTTCCAAGAAGCACTTTCATCCTGCGGCGTATGTCCGGCTGGTACACAATGTGATAGTAATACAGGCATTTGTCGGCCTTTCCGTCAATTAGATGCTCCTCCTCCGTCCCTCACATGTGGGACGTGTCCTGCAGGAACGATGTGTGACTCCAATACTGGTACACTCTAGAGTTTATCTACCATTTACTTGTTACTAGCTCTGCTGACTTTATGTTGATGTTCAGGCGTGTGTCGTCCATTTCGTACTCCTGGGGAATCGGTAAGTCAGTTCTCGTCTCTCTTCAATATTTGATCGAAGCTCAGTAATATTATGAAATTGAAGCCTAGTCTGAATCTCTGTGCGGGTGTCACTTGCCCAGCTGGATACCTATGCGACAGCAACACAGGTGCATGCAGGAAGTTCAGGTAATGAGAATCCTCAGAAGTTATGTCCTGTTTTCTTCATCTAATCCATATTTCTCCTGAATTGGCGCTTTCCGATCTTTTACGTTCATGCGTTTTTAAATATCGTTTGATAACAGCTACGATAGTAAAAAAAAAAACACTTTATCTATGGTCTCCCTAACAAATCTACAAATGTTCTCACCCCTGCCCTGCCTTTCTCAAAGGACATTTTGAATCGTCATCAAGTGGCTGTCATTGTCTGCGTTTCGCGTGCGACTACAGTATAACGTTGACGGTTAGCAATGTCAAAAGAAGATCTAACAATGCTCGATGACTATGAAACGTGCAGCGAAGAAAAAGCCATGACATTCACCTATGACTAACGGTCACGTTGACCAACCTCCAAAAAATGTTGTATGAGTAAGATATTTACAGTATCCCGTTTCTGACGCGTGGGAGAGTTTTCTCTCACGAATACCTGAGGCAACTGCGTCAATCTCACTTGTGACTCTCTTCTAAATCGCTGGCGGAGCTAGCGTTGAGCTCACATGGTGGTCACTTTGTTTCTCCACTTTCTGGATTTGAAAAGAGCCTTATGCCGACTTTTTAACCTCTATAATGGAAAGGAAAAATGAGAATACAAAAGAGAAAAGAGTAGGAGGATGACCGAGTAGGAGGATGACCAACTTCGAACAGCTAAATCTTTATTTATTATAGAATATATCTAACAGTGTGATGTTTCCATAATTCTCATCGTGAGATAATCTCACCCTGGACTCTCCCCATGTTTTACATGAGGTTTATTCGAATTCGTAACCCGAGCAAGACTGCTATTCTTCCTGCCCAGCGATGGATCAGGGATATCATGGAGCTCATCTGTTTCCCTTATTGTTTGTAGAACTTGTCTACATATAGATCCAGAACCAGTAGCTGATGTATGCACTATCGCTGGCTCTACGTACGAACGTTGTACTCACAACGACAAACATTATACCTTCTTTCTATTGTGCTTCGCTTTTACTAACAGACGTCACTGTGAAAGATGACCTTTGGAGTGGTTCATATTCCCAAAAATTTTCCTGAAAAAGCGGGCTTTACCTCATATTTCCTTGGAAGAGTGGTAGAACGTCAACTGCAGTCAATGTTCCGCCATAGTCCTAACATGAATATGTGCCAATATTTGAAAAAACACCTCTTGTTTCACCATTGAATCCGAACATGTCTATGTTTGTGAGCCCTTCGTTATTGAGTTTGTGAGTACGAAGATTCCGTCTACACATGCTTCGTCAACATGGTTCCTTCTCTTACAAAAAGTAGTAAAGGCATTCCATCAGAAATTGCTCAAAAACCATTCGAAAACAGAACTCAAACACGCTATGATCCGATTATCGGGGAGGAACGGGTGCTAGTCCGGATCATCCAGACCGGTACCCTGTGCTCCACGGAACTGAAATAATTACTGAGATTGAGATTCCAGAGCTTTGTTTGACTTTCACTCGCGAACTTAGTCCACTCTTTTGGTTCTTGCGATGCGTAAACAATCGTAGAGCTTAGTCTATTCTCAGCGTACTTGCTCACAACTGGACAGTACGGCTCTTTCAAGAAAATACAGCTTTGAGTAAACAACTGGGTTTATGAAAGGTAGTACAATTGAATGGTATTGATCGATAAAAAGACCAACACCTTATTCTTGGTATTTTTCAAGTTTTTTTTCTGTTTACCCCTTGAAGCACATACTTTTCAGGTTACCTACATTATCGGCATACAAAAGAAGTCTCACAGTGAAGAAAGGAAAGATAAGAAACAGGAGGAACGTTAATACTTGCTCGAGCGTTCTCTGTCCGCAAGGAACTCAGTGCGATTCCAACACAGGTAAGCTGTTTGCCAGCACTTTGAGCGACTAATAGCAAAGGTGTTCGTGGGTGGTGTCGAATGAGATGGCGCTCGATGCATCGGTGCACTGCTCAAAATTTACTGCCCGAAAGAATAGAACTCGTTGCCTGTTAAGGCCTAGAAAAGAAGAACTCATATGCTGTTGTGAATCATTCCATCATAATATTGATACTCAGAACTTAGGCTCCGAGCAGAATAATGTTAGACAATGCCAGTATATCTCTCAAAATTTTAACTGTTTCATATGTATTATGACGCTAAACTTGCACGTTTGAGTCCTTATTTCCTTTCATAACCCATAGCCTCCATACCCAAAACTACTGGCACAAGCAGCATTTGTCATGTATACAACTGCATATCACCTGATGAAGGTATTATTTTCAGGAATATGCAGACCATTCCGGCCTTTACCCAATTATCCAGCTGCAACTGATCCATGCTCAGGAGTGGTATGTCCTCAGGGCACACAATGCGATACCAACACTGGTCAGTTCCGTTCATTGTGGGCATGCGCAGTTTCAAACTGGTCGAGCTCGTTGCTGCCTACATCGAGGTTCTGTTTCTTCCTAACACCAATCAGGTCTTGAATTTGGTCACAAATTAGGGAGTGAACTACAAACGTTGTGCATAGTTGCCTATCCCATCACTGACAATTCATCGCAAGAAACGTGCAGGAGTCATTAGGTTTTAAGACGCCCCAAAGCTGAGCCTCCTTGTGCTGGCCAGATCCCAGCGCGAGTTTTTCGTGAGATTGAAATCAATACGAGGTCCATTCTGAGGTATCACAATTTTACGAAGCCCTTTGAGCGGACCTTGATACGAAGCCTCCTCTTCTTTTCGGCTTACTTACGAACCTAGCTTGTTCCCTTGGCAGGCGTGCTGGGGCCTGGTGTTGCCTCACCCGCAACTGCAGCGTTGGTCAATGTGGCTCACCCTTCTCGATCGATAAGGTCAAAAGTTATACACAGCTTGCCATATCAGTTAGGCTCAGTTAACTTAACTCCTTTCGTAGACAGGTTCAAAAGCCATACCGGAAAATCTCAGAATCAGAATCTGTGAACAGCTCTGTGAACAATCTGTGAACAAATGAGGTGGTTCAATTTTTTCTCAGGAATCTGTCGACAGTTTCGTCCCCTGCCAAACCCTCCAGCTGCATCGGATCCATGTGAACGAGTCTCTTGTCCACAGGGAACAGCATGTGATACAAATACAGGTACAGTCCATGAGAAGTTATGAGGCCGATGAGGCCAGCGGGAAATCTAGAGGCAACACGGCTGCTGCTTGGGCCGATTTGGCTGTTTGTGATAAAACTAACGAAGAATAAATAACCACCGATTGCAGAGGCCATGGTGGTAGAGGTGGTAAAGTGGTAGAAAGGAATGCAAATGATTAAAAAAATCAAGTACAGCAGTAATAGCTGGTCGAGTCGGTGCATGCTGCCAAGTCGGCCGCGTTGCCCCTAGATCTCTTGCCCGCCTCATCGGCCCCATCGTTTCAGATAGACTATAAACACATATTAGGCATCACATGGCGGTCTCATTACATATTACCACGAAACTAATCTATTCATATTTGTCTTCAGATTCGCTTGGCTTTCGCTGTTAGCCGTACCTATAAACCTATACACAGGCGTTGGCTACTCAACAAATTGTTCAGGAATTTGTCGCCCATTCCGACCACTGCCTCCAGTTGCCACGGATCCTTGTGATGCTGTAGTCTGCCCGCAGGGAACTCAGTGTGATAGGAATACAGGTGTGTACATAATCATTTGTTTGCATCTCGAAACGCTTCAGTCTTGCTTTCTCGTAGTTCTTCCCAAAATAAACTAGAGTATAACATTAGGAATGTGGCTGTTGTAGAAGCATAGAATCGCGAATATTGAACACTCGGAAAAGGACGTTAAAGCTCGTGGGCATGACGACAATGTTAACTAATTAACTAACTAAAATTGAATTATTTTGATTAAACAGCTAAAATCATTCAAATTATTTAATAGTTAACAAAACACTGTACCAGCCTGTTTTTAACTATTCATTACTCCCGAAGATTTTTTTTGTTAAGAGGTTGAGTATAAATTATTTCTTTAGCATTATTTTCGGAATTGCGGTCGTCTATGTTTTCAAACTTGCGAAGAATTCAATTTTTCCTTCCACATCCCCACATTCGCGTCCTCACTGCTGAACGTAATGTAACCCTAGTATTAGGACGTTTCTTAAAGTCAAATCATTTTCCATGTTGAAAATTACGGGGATGGTGGCGAGAGCTTGTGGAGTGTTGCCCTCGTTAGGCTCGCACTAGACTCGACGGTGAGCATAATTGGGGCGTTTCGGCTTCCACGCGCTGCATGTGAATCGATCGCCGCGGCCTCGTCTGGCTTCCTCTGGCGTCGGGCGACCTCCGCCGCTAGCCCGAATGGGGCCGATCATACCTTGCGCATCCCAACGTCGGTTGATTTCGCAGCTCGTCGCCGGGCGTCGACGTAGTAGGAAGCTGAACCGAACCGGCTTGTTCAAGCGCCAGGAGGCGTCTTCAAGAGAATATTTGGATTACTGAAGAAAAACACTACATATTTCTCACCCGCATGAGTAGTGATGGGATGTAATCTATGGATATTAATGAATAGATATTAATTGCTTCAGAAATCATTTTCAAAGGAATAGACACGGAAATGTGAATGAAAGCACATCAGGTGGAATAAAATAAAAGAGAATTAATAGCATCAATGATTGATGTATCAATATTCAAAAGACTGGTAGTGAGATTTGACCTCGGAATGTATAGCCGAGCACTTCTCGCAATGATTGCGGGTTTTCCTCTTGTCTGCTTCTAATTATTATGATAGGGTCTAATCCCCCCATCCCCCGTTAATATTTGAGAAATTGGTATTTTGAGAAGACATCCTTATTATTTTTAAACTTTTAAAGACATTTTGTAATTCTATAGAAAAGTTGTTATATTCTCTTGATTCTTGTGGCCGTTTTGTACGACTTTGTAGGTCCCTTCAAGTTTAGTTTTAGTTTCGATTTCGGGGCAGATTAGGTTGATGGCAGCCGCTCAAGTTGCCTGCCGCCCGAGGAAGCCGAGGGGGCGGCGGCACCTCGTGCAACGACATAGGCGCCGTTGCAATTCATGGTCGGTGGCTTGCTCTCTGCCCCATCCACTGGTATACAGTGCTCTACAAACCTGCAGACAGTAGATCAGCCTTTTAGCGTTACCTATTGGACTAGTCGCTCAAACATACTACAGAACAAGCCTGAAGCCTAACAGACCTAGTACGAAACTAGAAGTAGGCTATTTTGACCACACCTGGCCTACGTTCCAAGAGTATTGAAGAGAGGAAAATCTCCGGCAGAAAAAAAGAGAGGAATGGTGGCTGGAATTTTGACACATATTTATTTATTTATTTATTTATTTATTTATTTATTTATTTATTTATTTTATGCACTGATGGTGCGTTCATGATGAGACAAGAATAAAGCAGAAAACTGAACAATTGCAGAATTATCTTAAGGAACCAACAATGAAAAAAAAGTCATGAAAAAACTAAGGGCTATTAATGACAAACTCGTAGTTGATATCTTATTTTTATGATCATATCATCATGTATCATGAAAATAACGCGTATAACTCACGACGTTCACTGAAGTACCCATGTGCCTGCTAAAAGGCAAGGCCCGGTCAATTACGGTGTATAAAGCGTCGATGTGCAAGGTGTTGCTTCCGCTACTCCCTTCTAACACAGCAACACGTGACGTCACAGCCTCCACACAGCGACAAGGAGTTGTTGCTGTAGTGACTTGCGCAACAACATGGGTGCTGCAGCAATCAGTGATACAGCGACACAGGTGGTGTAGCTCCTCTGACAGCAACTCCACATCTGCCACTCCAACAACTTTTACGTGGCTCACTGGGCAGTGATCGCGAACTGCGCGTACTAAGCAAGCGAGCAAACAGAACGTTGACCATTTAATGTAACTTAACAAATCTTTTCCGGATACCATTGTAGACCCACTATTTTGAGCAAGGAACAGACAGAGTATAGTTTAGCCGGACCTTGCCTTTGAGATCCATGAAATTGAGAACACGGTAAAAAATCCAAGAGAACCTTGTTAAGAAGAAGCATGGTCATAGTGATAACCCACACACTACAAACACAATTTACAGGGATATGTAGACCATTTCGACCACTGCCAGACGCCCCGATGGGGAAATGCCAGGGAGTAATTTGTCCACAAGGAACTGAGTGCGACACGAATACAGGTATCTATGCTGCTTTAATCGCTGAAAAAAGCACACACTTCAATTAATCTGTTTCAGGCGTATGTCGGCCTTTTCGGCCTGCGGACAGCACAACAGCATCATGTCCTGCAAACTCTTACTACAACGATTGTGCTTCACCTTGCCCGCCTACGTGTACGGAGTCCACCTCCCGCTGCAGGTGGGTGTTAGATGTGGTTAAATCCCTTGTGTTTTCGAGAAATTAGTTAGTGTTATCTTTTCAGTCTTGCATGTATTCCTACTTGCGTTTGCGACAGCGGATATATACAGGCCAGCGCAACTGACACAACCTGTGTTCTATCCACTCAGTGCAATGTATACCAAATAGACCGTAAGCTATCTGTGTTGCAGAACAGTATCTACACTTATCAAAACCCAAAACTGTTTAGGTTGCACTGCTTTGCAATGTCCATCGGACATGACATGCATCGACGGTTACTGTAATCCCAGGCACTGCCCAGTGGTGGTTAAACCACCAATCCGTTCGGGATGCCGGTACATGCTCACAAGAAACGTGAATAATTGCCTTACCATTGATTTGTCTTGCTGATTTGATGACTGCCTATTTTATATGTGCGTATTTCAAGAAATTTTGCCAACGATGTATTTGACAACAATAACGATCGGGAAATAAATTAATCTCATCATATGCATCTACAAATACAACAAAGCAGCTCCATATGGATTCACATGCAAACTGTGTACAGTCGTGACGCTTGGACAACGCATTTTCCGCGGCAGCAGCTTTGCTGGCATTGCAGCACGCAGCGCGGTCGGTGTACTTGGGATCGAAAACAAAAACCAATAATTTTGTAACTTTAATTACCAACATTTAGATTTTCAAGAAAGTGAAAACACACAGGCTCTTCTTGTCTTTCATAGGGCACTACATTGGTCTCTGATGTTGGAACACTCGAGTCTTGTATTTATCCGAAATCGAATATTTTGAATAGAAGAAAATTCAAATGTTCTCACACTATAGACCAACACTTTGTTGCATAAAAGATAGAGAAAGCCATAGAGCTTTCTCATTTCTGAATATATGAATTTTCAAATTGCTTTTTAAATGATTCATTACATTACCAAAATTATTCGGTTTTTGTTTTTTTCCGAAGTATAGTGGTCGTCCAAACAGTTGACCTACAATCAATCCTTTCTCCTCGGTAGGTTTTATCGCTTGTTCCCCCTTGAATTGTTTTTTCTTAGTTCTTAGAACAACTAAGAAGGGAAAAAGACGATAAAACTCGTCAAAGAAGCCCGATCGATCGTAGGTCAACCGACCAGGTTGCGTGCTCCAGTGCCAGCAGAGCCGCTGCCACGGCAAATGCACTGTCTAAACGACACGACTCTGAATATTGAGTAGTACATAAACTCACCCTCTAATCTAAAAAAAATTTTCAGCACAAAATTTTTAAGGAATTGTTAGCAAGGAAAGTAGTGAGTTACGGCACACATTTTTATAGTGTTTAAGTTGTTCTTAATACATTTAAGGGTTGAAAAGCAGAGCATCCGTTGTATCAATAGTTATCCCTGATTTTATGCGGTAAAGCAACTGCTTCACCGTCACCGTTTGTAAGATCAGGTTTTCTGGAGACGAATTGTATGAACATCACGCACAGATTTGGCATAATCTCGAACTAGGGGTATGTTCGAGATTTTCCAGATGCGATTCAATGATAGCGATTCACTTGGTGGCTTTCGCTGATCCACCGGGTTCGCTGGGTGCGAATGCCGCGATTTTATCTGAGCGGTGTTTCCGGCACTCATCCCGAAACAATGCTGTACTTCAAAAATTTTGTATTCAATGCTGAAAAATCCTTACCATTGCTTCTCACATTCACATTCTACCTGCTATTCCGGGCGACTGTGAAGAAAACATCAGGAGAATTTCCGTAAGTACCTATCGAGGATGAGCGGAATTCCTAGTTCTTGCATCGAAAGTTCTTGAATGTTGCACATATAAAGTGGTTTAACGTTTCGCTTTTGAAATTTTTAACATCTGGAAATAGCTTGGTAAATAGAAGCCACGCTCGCCGTTTTGCCCCTAAGCCCCAGTTTCCAAATTTTGCAGGCTCGCTAGTCCTAATTTCTATGCAGTAATTCCGCTCATCTTTGGTATCTTTCATGAACTGAATAACCTTTCCTTACCTAGCGTCCCATGTTTTATGTTTTTGTTTAAGTGATATCCTTCCGACTGCTATTGAATCAATAAATATTAATTGTGAGCCTGTGCTTAGTGGTTCTCGTAGTATCGTCAAATACAAATATTGGACATTCAACTACGACACTATTGAAAAGGAGTTGTATGAAAGTGAAAATGTGTAAGCATTTTTTCATAATTCGGTTCTTAAGCCCTGAAAATCCGATGCCGTGAGCTTGAAACTATACTCAGCATACTTCAGATGTGACACAATCCATAAATATTTTTTCTTCGAAAAAGAACCTTTATCACTTGAAGAGCAGGCATACCCTTTATCTTATGGACTTGTTATTTATAAAGATATTGTACAGGTTAGTGCTATCTTTTCATATGCTTTGCAATATCCTTACTTCTCTCCCAATTAGATCTTTGTTTGGTCCCGGAAAGATGCATCCAGGCAATCATGCGCGAAGATTTTTCATCTTAGTGATAGGACAACGAAAATCTTTGAAATATTTCAGGTTTTGCTGGAGCTCAGCATATTTTATCAACCTCAGAACGTCTACTGCATTACCGTCGATCAAGGCGCCAGTAAAATTTACAAGAAATTTGTTAATAATCTACCCAAGTGCTTCAATAATATCAAAACATTTGTAAGTTTCCCATAAGGAGTTGTGCCTGAGTTGGTGAAAAAAAAAACATAGTGGTAAGGCTCATTTCTGAGTGGTCATTCTTATAACAATACTCATACATCGTCAAAAGATTACTAAAGGAATGTATTTAAAAAAATTTTAACGGATGTGGAGATCACAACTTCTTGGTTCAATCATAGTTTTTTTGCCTTTCTCATTTTCTGTTTCTAAAAACCACGTCAAATAGCCGATTATTCCCGGTCGGTGGCAAATCGCTGTGGGGCTCCTATGGAATCCTTCACAATGTGCAAAAGTGTTTTGTATATCTTGCTAAGATTAAACATCCGTGGCGGTACTACCAGGTGAGTTCTACTGACAAAAAACCTGTTGTTCTTTGTAAAACATAACATCGATTTCAGTACTTATCGGGCACGGATCTGCCATTGCGTACGAATCTGGAAATGGTACGGATTATGAAAGCGTTGAATGGATCGATAAACACGGATGTAGAACAATTTGAGCAGGATCGATACCGAATCATGGAGGTAATTTTCCGAGTCAACTTTGCACTGCGCCGCCTGATTTATGGTGGAATCGAAATCTAATTTTTTTGCTGCGCAAACTATCGAAGATATTTGCGAATGTGCTGTGGTACTGTGGATGAACTATACAGTCGATTCGCTTCAAGAGTGCAGATGTCGTGACAGTGGCTCTTCTGCATTGGGTCACGCAGCGCGGTTGGCCCCAATAACTAATCCCGATCGGTCCGTCGTTTTTGTTGAGTTTTCGCTTGTTCCTTTTTATAGTTGTTTTGAGGAATAAGAGAAAACAACCATAAGAGGAAAACAAGCGTCAAAACTTACATAAGACATCGGACTGAACGTGGGCCAGCTGTTTGAACTATCACGCTGCATGCCCCAATCCCAGTATGGCCGCTGTCACGGCATTCGCACTGTCAAAACGAATAACCTCGTAAGATGACTTGGACGAACCTTTGGAATCGCGGCGGGGCCTGAACGAGGGGTGCTGAGAGAGCATACTTCAAGTGAGAGGGTAGATCCCGCCGCAATCCTGCAGTCGCAATGCTAAGAACGCGCAATCCGTCCATCTTTTCGGCAGAGACTGTATTCTACGTGGTGTATGACACACTCCAATTTTGTAGCTAAAGTCCCACCAATTCTGAAGAATATCGATTATGAAAAGAACACGCATCAGCCAGAACAAGCCGAGAGGCGTTGATGAGGTGTGCTATATTCCACATGAAGTATAGAAGCAGTCACAGCACAATCACTTTCAAGCAAGAGTCAGTGCAAAGGAAACACTCCTACTCCGAACTAGACGCACATTCGCATAAGAATGTGAACAGTTTTGAGAAAAAAAAAACGAAATCTTGTATCAGTTTTTTACCGTGCAAAATATAGTCTTTGTTTCAGGGTATTCACCCACCCGTGCCACTTTACAAATCTGCAATGTCAGTTGCGATTCCACGAAGAGCTGCAAATTTCATGATACGCAGCAAAAAAGTGAAGAAACTACTCAACTACCTCAGTCATACGTGGATTCCGGACGAATCATTTTGGACCTCTGTAGCTGGGAATGCAGTTTGTGAGGATATTAACAGTTGTTGACAGCGATAACTACATCTGACGTCATTTTTTTTACTAGTGATGAAAGTCCCTGGCTCCTATCGGGCCAGAGATATTCTGTGGCTTCGAAAGCATCTGCTAATGGAACCACCTCGGGAACACAGTGTTAACAATGTGGGGACCTCCTACATCGGAAGATATCAAGTGTGGGAGTGGCAAAAACCTTGCTTCGGTATGACGTCTTCATTTACAATTGCATAAGTTGTTCTACCCATGCTGTCTCTCCTAATCTCTCCGAAGAAGCCTTTAGAGACATGATTCAAATGGATTTTGCAGCTGCTGAATATTAGAGTTTCACGGATTCTCTAATTTGTCTTCATTTTAGGACGCCTCACAAGTTGGTCTTGCGTTTTCGGTGTAATGGATATGCCCGAGGTTGTGAAACGGCCAGAGTTAGTTGCTCACAAAATGTATCTGGATACCGAGCCTGCGGCGTTCATATGCCTTCTCAAGGTGAGCCTCAATAAGGAGAATTGTTGATTAAAGGAGCAACGCTTTGTAGCTTGACTATCTATACATCAGCTATGGGTGAGAACGCAAAATACTTGAGAATGGTTGTTTTCAGGAGATTCGGAGACGGAGCCGTCATCCAGTGGAATTCGACGCGCAAAGCTATGCTGAAATGCCTACCGTTGAATTGAGTAGCGGAAAACGAATAACTGAACTGACACATCCCGAATGGCTGATGAGAAGTTCATTTTATAGACCGCCTCCACCTCTGTTACCGATTTAAAATGTTGCTGTATAAAAAATTTCCCCAAATGTCCAAATCTCCAAAACGAAGCATAGAAACGAGTTAAACAAGATGGTGTATTCAGTGCGCTGGCAACCATGTCTTCTACATTACCATCTGTAAAGCAGTGTCCCATCTCTGGGTCCTTGATCTATACACCTTTTTGATTCAGTCACAAAGGTCACCGAAACTACAGAAACCTCGCTTTTGAAAGGATAAAAATGCCTATTTCTTATAGCTGAGAAGCAGATCGCTCGTATATAGCTGTGCTGGCTGCCTGCCGCAGCCGCAGGGTCGAGAAGTCTTAGTCTGTATGACTCATAAGATCTACAGCCATCTAAGGTTTGGTACGCTACTCAGGATGTCCCAAGCTCTTCCTAGCGACAATGGAAAAGTTATTCGCATAATCAATTGCTTGTTGCCCTACGTAGATGATTCAAAGTTCGAGGAACATGTACACATACTTTATTCAGTTAGGACACTAAATAGACCCGAAAAACAAATCACCTCCACTGAGAAGAAACACTTCGATATCAAAGAATAATCACTACGGGTAAATAAAAATACTAAGAGAGATCGGTAAAGTTATGACAACGATAACATTAAATACACAATATGTACACAACCATACGAAGAATGTCGTTGAAATGCGTAACTTTGGAAATTTTAAGTGAGAAAGATAAAACGACGGAGGAACCTTCGAGGCGGAAGACATTATACGGTAATGGAAGAAGAATGAAACCTTGATCTTATAAAAACCAAACATTTGAACATGAACAAAATAAAAAGACGAGTTGGTACACTTGCACAGCATAAACAAAATAAAACTATCTGCGTAAGTGAGAAAATGGCTTTCGTATCTTGCCAAACTCATTTGTGATATAAAACAAATCAATGCCGTTCACCTTCTTCTCAGGAGCTCAGATTAAATTCTGATCCATCTAACTGGGAACTTCACTCCAATTCTCGCTCCTTTTCTGACAGATTATGCTTGAAAAAAGCTCACGGGAACCGTGATGACCAAAAATATTTTGAAGCAATTGGTGCACATTTGGTTGTCAGTAATTGGTGAAAGAAAAAACACAAAGTTGTACTAATATTATTGATTTTTGTAAAAGTGCAAGCATGGGATTAGATGAACTGATGTAAATGAGTTCTGTTGAAATAAGAACGAGAATAGCGCGTTGTATAAAACGAAGTACATGGATCCCTTTCTCCAGAAATTGTTATTTTTACGAGTGTTTTATATCTGGTCTGTCCCCTCTTATCTTTCACCTTGCTCATCTTTGACGACAAAAGTAGCTGTCCAGAATCATAATAATCGCAATCTCAACAGTTAAGGAACATGATTTAAGGTAGGTAGGTAGTGGTAGTCATGAGAGTTAGCACCACTACGACGAGCTGTGATAGTTTCACTAGTTCACTGAAAATAAAAGGCTCACATACGATGTTTAAAAAATGTAGACTTATATCTTCTTAGAAAGTTAATTTGTAATCTCAACCAGCATGAGATACCTTCCAAAGTGCTGATTAGCCAAATTTTCATCGTTCAGCACTGTAATAGATGTAAGCATGCCATGGTCTGTGTAAGATTAACGAGGATTGCGAATAATAAGGACTATGATTCTTTCTCCGCACGTAATTTGCTGAAGTTGTTACCTCCAAAATAGGAAGCTGCCGAAATTTCACCTTAGCCCACCCAGTCATTTACAACTCATTCTGATAAACTAAACTAGTTACGGAAAAGACGTCCTGAAGGTGCGGAGATTCACTAAAGCTTTTTTGAAATTAACAGTGCGGCATGTACGCTATAAGCAACAAAGATGGAATAATGACAAAAGCATAGAATATCCAAGAGTCTTGCGCACCATAGCATCACTGAGAAGTTTTGGAAAGCGTTTTTAATTATAACTTGAAAGCAAATTTATGAAAACAATGCGTTCCAGTCTCAAACCACAACCAAACGTAAAAGGAAGCAAATTCGGAGACTGCTCCTTAAAATGCGTCAAACTTTTGCTACTCAGTGCTATCGAAGTTCAGATAAGGTTCATATATAACACTCAAATTTATGTCTTCACCATATTTCAAGAAAGTCAGTACCTCAGTTGTGTAAGAATTTCTAACTTGCGTGCAAGATATGTTACAATTGAATGATTGAGCAAGAATAATGTTCAATGGAATCAAAGAGAAGTAGTATGGAGAAATGTGATTGTCCATGAGCATAATAGATGCGCGCAAAATTGAAAATGTACCTTGTAGCATTGTAAAAAAAAGCCAATTTAGTGCATGGAATTAGGTTCTTTCAAGTAAACCAGTATGAGCTAATCAGGACCTCGCTTAAGGAGAGTAAATTAAAGTGGACCAACTACTCAGCTTCAAATCCGAAAGAAGAATGGCAAACGAAAAAATTTGCAGACGATATGGTTCTTATGTTGAGGTTGCGCTCATGATTCACCTCCTATGTGAAATGTAAGAGAAAAACCGATAAGCATGAAATTATGCAACGCCAGCGTTGTCTATGTTGACAATTTTAACCCTTCACACTTATAAAAATAGAAATTAAAAGAGATCAAGAGCTATCTTTCCACTCACGACTAGACATAGCTCTTGAAATTGACCCGTAATTTGCGTATAAAGAACAAATAAAACGTCACGTTAGTAAAATAGAACAATACAAAGATACAAAGCTGGTAAAACGTTGATAGAAATTTAACTCCATGAGTCAAGTAGGGAGGTTAAAACGGGGCATGTAGAACTCTGACTTGAATTATGTAGGCTGCTGTTGTGCTTGAGAATGGTAGTCTTCTGGTGGTACAAACATGTACTGTTCACCAGCATTGTTTAGCTCATGTGGCTGAAGCAGGCGACATTTACGCAGGCGTTTCCATTCACCACTTTGGTAATCCATCTTAAATGTTTGATACATGTTAGTACTATTTTCAAGCCATCTGAGTAAAAGAATGGTTTTCATCTTTCAACTGACATCCAGATATTTCTTTAAAAAATTCGTACAAAGATATCGATCTGCAATTATCTTCCAAGGCAAAACAAAAGGAGGCCAACGAAACTGACCTGGAAGAAAGTTTCAACCTTCATTTTACACATTTGATTATCCGCTAGCCCATCTTCGATTGTTTCAGAGAGTTTCATCGTTATTATGTGACCAAGCTCAGGACGTGGATTACCTATAACAAGTTTAGGCATGCATCAACAGCATTTGCAATAAAGATAAATACAGTTTTGTTGAATTTCGTAGATCTTTATGTGGCTACGGATGAAGTTAACTTCATAAAATTCTAACGCACGAGTGGAAACAGACATTGCAGCAAAGTCACTTTGAAAGATTTTTGAAAATGAACCAAACCTACTCAGTGTTATAGCATCAACTCACATTTGTTCCCTGTCATAAAGGCCACCACTAGCTGGCGTCCATTCTCATCCAACGAATTCGCATTGCGGAGCATCTCATTGCACTGGTTCATGATGGCTGCTTCTCGAGCCTGAAAATGTTGCAAAAATTTTTAAAAAACGTACGAATCCCAGATTCTATATGGTATTTGTTCTGCTGTCGACTTACTCGCTGGGCCGGTGTTCGCTGATCACGCACAGGAGTTGAAACCCAGATTTGATTTGCACCGTAACCAGGATGAGGGGCTCGATGAACCATAGAGGGCTACAAACAATTATAAACAGATAACAACCATGATGTAAAATCAACAAAATACAACCATTCATCCCCACATTTCTAAAACAACGGAAATTATAAAAATGGTATGAATGAGGACTTACGTTTTGAACAGGATGAGCCACGTACTGTTGATGAGGTGGATGCGGATTATTTTGCATGATGCGCGCATGAGAATGAGATGGATGAGGAACACGATCCACAGGCTCTCTGTTCATGTAGTTATCATGCTGAGGTGGCATCTCTTGTTGGGATTCTAGCAACGGCTGATGTGTTTCCATCCTTTCAGGATAGTTGGGGTTTGAAGAAACAGAAGGCTCGGATGTTTGATAGTCAGGCCTTGACGGCACAGCAGAATTGTTGTCCTGCAACATATGAAACTATCATAAATTAGCGAAAGGAGAGGCATATCACAAAGAAAATTGCGAAGGTGACAATAATCAGAACAAAGTACCTTGTCGCCTTCTTCGCTGATTGAGGGATTACGCACAACTTCTATGCGAGGTTTCTTCTCAACAGGTTTTTTCGCACTCTCTTGAAGTTTTTGCTGTGCAGCTCTCTTGGCCTCCTTAACAAACAATGCCATACGTTCACATCAATGCTGAGCAAATTAACCATACACGCATGTCAAGCCGAAGGATGCCTATGCAGTAAACCACTAACCTCTCGCTCTCGCTTGTCTTCCAACGCCTTCTTTTTCGCTATTTCCTTTTCCTCTTGCTTTCGTTTTCTCTCTTCAATCATTTCTTGCTGACGGCGTTTCTTCAGGGATTGTGGTAATTCACAGATATCTGAAAACACGACGATGTGCATGGGATTTAACTTTATTGCCTTCACTGGTCGTTTCTAGTGGAGGTCGTCTGAAAACAAACGTCAAAAAATCGATGAAAATACCCTAGGTAGCAATGTAGTGTACGTTGTAAATTCCAGTATAGTTCAATTCAGTGTTTTCAAAATCTCTCTACAATGCACCGAATATAGAACGAACCTAGTAATTTGGCTCCTCCTTCACGCTTCGAAAGTTGTCTCTGGAACTTCTTTGGTTCATATGTGAATCCTGAATTTAGCTTGCAAGTGTTCTGAGTGGGGATCCCTTTCATGGGTACTGAAACAGCAACGATTGTGGATAGACACCAACTAATAATAATAACAAGCAAAAACAAGAGGCGATGAGTGAACACTCACAATCATTGTTTCCCGTGCGCAGTGTTGATCGTATTTTAATAGGCACCGATGCACTCCAAAGTCCACTGTTCCGTTCCCGGTTTGTGTCAGCCAACTTCGCACATTCTGAATGAGATATAGAATAATTGAAGATGAAGGAGAAGTTTAATATGTACAAGAAACTGGGAAAGCTGCCGCTGTAGCCGTTGTAGAGAAAAAGGATGCAGTTAATGAATGACGAACGAGTCTTTTCGCGAATCTATGGAGAAAAAGTTGTGCGTGAACTCTAAGCAGCTGTGCAGAACTTGGACTCTAAAACTCTCCAGTCGCGAACAAGCGAAGTACAACTAAACTGATGATATTACTGACGAAATAGGAATTCGATTGAGTTAGGCGCTGTAGATGCAGAGGCTTACTCAAGCAAAGAAAACGGAGAATTTATTATTCGATATGAGAGTGGATATGAAGGGATTGATATGACTCTACACTACTTGCAAGGAAATAAAGTTTTACTTCTTAAAAGAATAGTGACATGAGAAAAGCCTTTCAACGACACTAAAAAAGTAGGCCAATACGGACTCTGAGGCCAGAAGAAGTGAAAAATTGGGTTAAAAAAGTTTGTTAGGCACTATACACTGAGGTACACTTCAAATGGTACACTGCATTTCGTTAAAAATGTCGTCCCCTTACTACAGCCCGTTTCGAACACTATTTCTCGCGTTCTCTATTTCTCTAATTTCTTCACTACTATGTTCCCAGGTAAGGTACACTATAATATCACAGTGATTGTTAATAGTACTCAAAACATGTGAACAGCAAAGGTATAAAACACATAAACTGCTGTAGTTTCAGTCAATGTACCGAAACAATGTTTGCTCTTAGAAGTTCCTCCCGATGAAAGAACAAAAGCCGTCAGCTAAACTCCATGTTTTGGACATTTGCATCATACACATAACTATTCATCAAACTAAGACGTAATCCCTTCATCGCTTCACATAATGCTGAACTCCCAAATAAGCAGCGCTTCAGATCGAGTCAGAGCACAATACATATTTTTGATACAATGATGCGTAAAATAATCCCAGAGTGCAGCATTTTATCCCTTGTGCTGAACACGTGCCAAAAGCGGAGAAATGAAAAGCGACATACATACATGAGTTGTGAAGTACAAATGAGAACCGGCAACTATTATAATTTTCGCAAAATCATTACAGAACTTATCTATAGCTAGTGAACTGTTCTACATAATGTTATTCTATCCAACTTTCTATCAGCATCTAACGCCAATAAAACTGTCACAGTTTACAGAAGGAACGTTTCAGAAGAGGCGGACGGATCTATGTACAACAAAGAACAACCAAAAGAAGAAAAGATCACATATTGATGTATTGTGTCATAAGCGCCTACAGAGACAACACGTACTGCATTCAGCAAAATTAGGTTGGGTAAACGAAATTTAAAAAAAAAACAACTGATCTTACATCTTCGTCAGCTGCTCAATAAATTTTGAACGAATTTGCCTTTCTCAAGCGCGAACAGTATGAATGAAAGAGGCAGTGGAACAATGCATAGGTTGTCTCAGTGTACTCGAAAAAGAAAAAAAAAAGTGCAGTGCAAGAGAAAGATAAAGACTGGCAGAAGCGCTACATTCAAATGTGAACGGTAGAAACGAGGAAATTTGGAAAAAAACAGCTCTTAAAAAAGCTGCTCTCCAGTTAGTGATTCGTTTGAGGTTTGATAAAAGAGAAAGAATTGGTGTTCGAGGACCCTTTCAATATCCAACAAAGTGCAAAGTGGCAATCACTAGACACAGCATTCATCAAACAAGCAAAGCTGCAGAATAGTGCAGAAATGACAAGTGGAAGTAAGCAACCATTTAAAAAAGCACCCACGGATATTTTCCTTCCTGAATTTGAGTATGCTAGCTGTAAAATGGTTTAGGGCATTGCAATTATGAAAGAAGAATGAGAAACCGTCTGATACCTTTGAATATATAGCAGAACCAGATCTGGCCAATGATGAACTACATACTCGCACTTGTTGAAACGACCCCATCGGGTCTTACAATATTTGCAGGTGATTCCGCCGTCATATTCTTTCAGGTCGTCACGACAGATACCCCCACCCCCCGCCCCGCTCATCTTCAGCTGGATCTGACTTCAATGTAACACAGCTCAAACAGGAGGTGAAAATATCCGTGGGCAAATGTTAAATGGAGTTAAGAGCGAAACATGAAGGTTTCGCTTACAAAGAAGTTCGACTTGGACCACAAAGTATACAGATGCAACAGTGAAAAACCTAATGAACTGAAGGATGAATAAGACACGAAAACTGATAAAGGCAGACTCACGCTTTGTCATTTCGTTTGAGAGATTGAAAGATTTCGGCTTTTTCCGCAGTATAAAACATTTCTGTAGCTCGGGGGCAGCGCCGAAACTTGCCTAAATGGAAGAAATAACTTAAGGAAGATTAAACAACCACTTGGCCGAAAGATAAAAAGTTGGAAGCAGTATCATACCTTGTTGACAGAGGTGCTCGCAATGTTGTGTCCTTCAGGAGTGAGTTTTAGGTTACCAGCTTCGAGATGTCGTTGAACTGAAATATTCCGATAAGTAAGTTAATCATTACGACTTGAACACTAAACGAGAGCAACACTTACAACATTTCGTTAGATCATCCAGTGTTTTAGCAAAATGGGAATCTTTGTTAGTAGAAACAGGTATGATTACCCCAGTTGACGTTATGTCCCTGAAATAATTCGATAGCTTGCTCTCACCAAAACCAGAAGACAGCAAAACTGAATAAAAAATTAAAACGATAAGGTAGACAAAAAGCCTAACCTGTACATATCTGCGATCGTTTCAACCCAGTCATCGGCATCCTTGCTAGCGAGATCAAGCAAGGTGGTGAGAGCAGCATGGGTCTATAATAAATATATTATAATAACAATTTGATACTAACTATAATATTACAAATATGCTCACCATGCTCATTTTCCGCGGATTCATGTGAGGGATACAACAAATTATCTTGAGCTTCGTTTGAACGTCAATGGCCTGCAAAATGATAACTTCAGTGAGACAAAATTGGATGGAGACATACTGTAACAACAAAAAAGGAGGGAAAATGAGGTAGACCACAACCTGAAAACACGTTTCCAACTCTTCAAGCATTTCTCTGGACAACATAGAAGCCGTCATTCGTCCCGACCACACGCCAGCATCATTTAACTTCTTTTCCAACCAGTTTACCTAGGTGCAAAAATATGAGTTCAATTAGGAAAAAAAACTAAGTATTACAAAGTAAAACAAAAAATCTTGGTTAGTTCAATATGGCACAATCTAGAACTCACCAAGTCCATGTCTTTGAGTGTAGACGCTTGAGATGAACTAGGAAAATAAACACCAGTCCTCCCTGGATCAGCCATATTCTGAACAAAAAACCAGATTCACCTTCCAGTGGTAGTAACACTTGTGTATTTCAACGTGAAGTGACAACCAAATTGAAAGAAACTGACTCAGGTAGAAGGCGAAAGCAAGAGGGAAATAACGACAGTAGTATAGACAGCGGTATCTGAAACAACAGCAAAATTGAACAGCTCTTCCAGTGCGATAGAATAAAATACAGCACTTCCCCAGAATGGAAGCTATTTATTCGCGAAAAATCAATGGGAAACCAAACGGTTCTATGCATACGTTCCGTTAAATAAATTGCTGCCAGCGTAGTCACGGTCGACACTCTCACCTGACGCACAGAAAGAACCCTATGCAACAGCTACAAATTTTGGAGATAGCAAACAATAGGAGCATCTTCATTTGGATGTGCTCCTAGCTTTGATTCCGCCGAGCACTGCAAAATCCACTGTCGGCTTTTGGTTATGGGGTACTACTCGGGTACTGCTAGCTCTTCTCGAAAATCTCAAAAAACAAGGAAAAGCACTTCGTCTAACCACCTCCCAAGAGAGTTATTTGATTTAATAATCGTGGAACTCATACTCATTTTGTACTGTGACTCGTGCTGCGTTGTTTCTGTGGAGTATTGATAGATAATTTCAATTTCAATACTCTTAAGCACTGGAGACGTTACAAGCTACAAGCTGGAACGAGTAGGTGATGCCATATTGGTTTACATCAAAAATGATAAGGGATACGACTACGCATCGCGTAAAAATCGGTTGTGCATCTACACTCAGCATAGAGAAAAAGTATAATTCTTGAAATAGATGATATGTGTACGGTGGTAGATGAGGTACTTTTTTTTGCGAATTTTGCACAGTGTCATTCTTGCACTGATCACGTTGTAAAGACTACAGGGAACTCCAAACGGCCAGCTGGATACGGACCAGTACCGCGTTGCAGCAGCACTGGGCAGAGTGTATCAGAGAGCATCATCAGAGTATTACCGGCTAGAGAGTGCAGCAGACAGCCAGAGTATCACTGCGCACCACGGCACTGGTCCGTATCCAATTAGCCATTTAGAGTTTCCTTTATAGATTAATTAGATGAAAAAAGAATCGAATTCGAAAACTTGGTTTCGAAGAAGTAGAAATTTCGAATTTTCGAGATAAAGGGAGATGTACAGCTTTTGGAGAATAACAAGAAGAGGTTTAGATCCTCTGTTATTTTCAGCATTCCAATTTTTGGATTAAGTTATGGATTGAAAATTATATCAATTGGACTATCCAATTTTGACTCGAGTTCAAGTGTACTATGGAGTACATTTGATTAAACTTGAAATAGTACTGAAGATATTAAATTATATCCATACTGATCCAGTTCATTGTCAGTTACCTCAACCGCACAGTATGGTTCGAAGTGGGCACAGAGTCTGGAAGAATCCGGCACAAGGATAGGAGAGAATGTGGATGTATATTGTTGTTGCTGCATCATATTCTCAAGGCGGCGATGACTTCTTGTGATTATTTCACGATTATGGTTCCCTGAGAATTCTCGGGCAAAGGGGGAGACGAGCAGGACGGAGGTTACAAAGTATTTGAAAATTCAGTATGAACTTGTTTTTTATTGTTCAATATCACAAGTTTCAAAGGTTATTTCCAATTAATTGATGTTGAAGTTAGTGTTTTTAGTAGTTCTGCTACTGCTGTGGAGGTTCGTAGAACAAATTCTATATTTAAAAAAACCCAACAAGCGATCATTGTTTTACAGGATCTGAATCCAGTCAATTATATGATGGTCAGAGACTCTACAGACATCCATAGAATACCTCGTAAGATTAGTTGTCGGAGTCGGCAGAATTTTCCCGTGTTCATGTCAATGGTACGTACGCATCAAGTGCGCAGCCAGGCCCTACCTCCCAAACACGAGTGATTGTAGTGGTGGCCCTGAAAAATGGTTAAAACATCCCATTTTTGTCTAAATCTTCAGCGTGCCACTGCGGCAATCTCCTTCCAACTATCACATATGTAGAGTTTCCAGAACAGGGGTGAAGAGTGTTGGGAGAGGAAGAATACGTATAGTCACAGACAAGAATTGGGTGTTTGAATCTCCGAGCGCTCAAGATGATGCCGCTTGACGACGACCACCGCCGGAATTGTCTAGACGATGATGCTATTACGAAGGAAGCCTACCTGGTTCCACAGAGTCCTGGTTTTGGGTCACGGGGAGACTGTGTAACAAAATTCTGAGGGGAATTTTTGGTTCGTATGGCTAATTTACATTTTACTTTATCAAGGAATAATTAATCTTATCCCCTGTGATTCCGCGATGCCAGACATGTTGTTAGGTACAGTTCTCTGGATTCGTGTTCTGTGTTCTGGATGTTCTCGAACGGCTCGCTCCCGACCCATACAGGATTCATATGAATATAGGGATTGATTTTAAAAGAGCCTCGGAAAAGTTAAGTTGGTGGGAAAAATTCTAAAGCGTCCTGGAGGTCCAATTTCAACCCTTGCTCTTATCATGGTGTCATTCAATTGCGGACGCAAGCGCGACTATAGGATCGGAGTTGTTCGCGTAAGCAAGTTCACCAGCGTTTATAGCCGGGACCAACGCCGCCTGAATAGGATGCGTATCTATTCGTACTCACGCATTTACAGCTTTTTTCAATCACATCATCTATCCCATCGTTTTCATGTGCAACACATCGGGGCTGCTATGTTGATGCGAGAAATCGCGTAGAAATTTCTACGGCTTCAGTCAGGATAGCACGGACACACCCACCGCTCAGCTTCAACCAGCTGTCGTGCTGTTTTGGGACGGTTCATCCTCTCTTCATATAGAGCCTGAACAGTGCACAGAAATGCTCGGTTATTTGTACTTGCATGTTTTAAACATGGCGACTATGGATATGACCTACAAATGGCGTAAATTTCTTCTAAACTAGGCCGTGGCGGCGCGCCTTATCACTCTGTGGAGCCCCGACCGTTCTTATACAATCCTACCGTATCCTTTCACTTTTTTGAGGTTTCGTCAGTGATTCCTCCAGACGTTGCTGTTCGTTCATTTTTCTGGGATAGCAGTACTTGGTGTAGTTACATCACTCGTGGGAGAATTACCCATCTGACAGCTTAGTAGTAATGGTACGAATTCAAATCGCTGCAAAGCGATGAAGCAGTGAGGTGATAGCTGTCCCCAAGGAGGAAAGCTACTGAGTTATATCTGATTTTTGTGACGACAGGCATAGAATGCGAAGTGTGGCGTGCATGCGCGATCCCTTTAATCGCGACTTGATGCGCATACAATGGGATGACCTCCATTGAAAGTACCATTTCTTCCGACCTCTAACGCCAAATTTCGAACCAAGTTTTAGACGATGCTCTCTACCGTCGTGCTAATGATACGTCTCGGCTATAATTGTTACTCCAGCTTGGCCAGTTTTCCAGGATTTACCTTTTGTAGTACACCTAGAAAGCATGTTTCTACGTGCTGCTGGTCTTCTGGAGCTATTCACTATCCGTAGCTTTTTTGCTTTTTGGTCATTCCTCGATCTGTCTGAAATTTTGTTCTGATTCTCAAACGAGATGACTTATTTCATAAATATTTTACGAACAAAATTTGTAGTTATGTGTAACGATATATGTGATCGACATCAATTATACATCTTGCTTATACTGTTACTTATATTATTATTTTGTTCTTCTTTTCTTTCCATTAATAGTAATTTATATAGAACGTATTTATCTCATGCATTTCAAGCAAGGCAGCCGCCACCTCACGGCAACGGTTTTTTTCTCCTGAGCAACAATATACCAAGTGATGCTTTTCCTTACTGTACTATAAAACATGCTAAATTTGTAACTGATTCTTGCACGAAAATTTTGGCAATAGCTTCTTATTGTGTATGCTTCTATACAGCATTTATCAATTATTTATGCAGCATATTTTCAGTGATATTATAATTCATATTTATGGTACTAAGTCTGAAAATCATTCACGACACCCACTCTTTCTAAAGAATTCTAAATGTTAGTAGCTTATACTGCTTGTAAGATTGTGCAGGTGTGATGCTGAAGAAAGCTGTATTTCACCACCGAGCGGTCACCTCGAGTCCCCTCCGTTTGTCGTGAGATGACTTATCTAAAGTTCTATCTTCGGAAAACGTTGATCCCATGGTGCTTTCTTTATAAATATAGAAGAATTGCCTTGATATGCTTGCAAACTGAAATAGTTGCACGAGTCGTATCCTTTCTGGATGTTTGTTGTGCAAGGAGCGACGGTCATGCAATGCGTGAACAAGTGTTGGGTCGTGAAGTATGAAATGCCTGATTTTGAATGAGAAGGGTTCAAGGTAAGGTACAAGCAATCCAAATATGCCCCTATACTATCGGCACAGCCTTCTTAGCTGTGCGTCATCTTAGCTATGCGTATATCTGTCTATACCTTAGCTATTTAACCATGCTTTCTATTGCGGATTTCTGGATCAAGAGGTAATTTTTTTCAAACCTGGGACTTTTCAAGAGTAAACATTCGATCCGGAAGGTACGTAGCATTCTGCTAAGTGTTCAATTCTCGAATTCGGGTTTCGTTTCTCTTGCTGAATCATCGCGGATTAGATCGGGGCTGATCGGCGCTCCCGCGAACGCAGTGAACGTGTTCTCAGCGCCTCGTAGACGCGTCCCCCGTCCAATTGGCGGCTATCCATGTTTCGCCGCGAACACACTGCCACAACTTCTGCTACAGGGCTGGCTCACCTTCCGTATCGTCTCCGTTGTCGCGTATATACAATTCGTTCTGGATGTGTTGCCGCCAGGTAGCATTCGCGAGTATGTCGCCACAGATTTCTCCGCGCCGATATCAGACATGATAGGATACGACCTTCTCCTCAGATTAAAACATACCAGTGATCGACCCGAAACGGCGACCCATTCCTGGCGTTTGAACCGCGATCGGGACCACTAATTCCTTGTCAACGTATAGAATTTCTATTCATTCACATATTCTCTATCCATGTTCACCTCCTTGCATTTACATCTCTTCTGCACTCGTACATCCGCGTTCATTACTATACGACGCTCCCATACATTTCTGGAAAGATGTGCACTTTAGGAAGCCGCTTTCGTTTTTTCCACAAACAACGTTCCTTTCGTAGTGACCATTAGAACCAGTTTCTCGCATCGCAACTCTAATTATCTCTAATTTGATCGAGACCGGTTCGGCGTAAAGCAGAAATCTCTGATTTTTTAAATGTCTCTATTTTAAGAGCTGCGGTTGCGTGGCATGCGGTTACCAACAAGCCGCAGTATCTTGGCGCTATGGCTTTTGACGTGTACGCTCTGTACCGGAGTACTTGCACAGGAGCATGAACACCACCACCATGAACCTATGTCGAACGACTCTTCTAAGGAACCGTTCGAGTTCACAGATGGTCTGGATATCACGGAGCACACGAATTCGTCTATGATGGTACCACGACCAGAACCAGAACCTACAAGTGTAGAGCCTAAAGCTGAGCCACATCCACGTCCTGAGCCTGAGCCTGCACCCCATCCAGAGCCAGAACCTGCTCACAAGCCTGCTTCCTCCCAACCGCCGTCATCTGAGGTCCCGGTGCCAGAGCCAGAACCAGCGATCAAGTTCGACAATATTCAGTCTGAAGATTACGGAGATGTTGTTGAATTGGTGAGTTGACCGCGAAGCTGTTTTCATGCTACTTTATTGTAAAGTCTTTGAACTGTTCTGATCGGTGGCATTGCAGAAAAACCAGCCGGATGACCTTGACACGGAAGTCATTGAACAGCTGGTCGATAGGTTCCTCAATACTGGCTCACTATCAGTCAGTTTCTGAATTTTATTGATGAAACCATCAAATTTCCGAGTAATCTCTAAAATCGATTTCCAGGATAAGAATGCCCCAAAATTCGCAAATCCTGCCGCCCAAGCACTTGTCGGTAGCAGCAAATACTGGAACACAGAAGGTCTCAAGGTATGAACATGGACTAGCGACACCTGTGATGTACTCACTGATGAGAGTTTTTTAAGGAGCCAGGATCAATTAAGGATGAGAAGGTCATCAAAGAATGGATCGACGGATATCAAGTCGAGGCTCAAAAGGTAGACAAATTGTTGCAAGATTTTTCTGGATTTTCGAATTCCTCATTATCCATTGTTTTTACTCATTTTCCTTAGTGAATTCCTTAAATTCGCACGTTTCAGGTGCTGAAGGAGGTAGCTCAGTCTGGCTGGAAGTATTTCAGCCATGCCTCCCCTGGAGCTAAACAAAGCCTGAACGAAGCTGAACAGGTATGAATAGTGTCTGGCCCAACTTCATGTTATCAGTTACCACATGTGAGATTTGGCGAATGATCCATATAACAGGTTCTGTCGCGCTTCGTGCGTTCGACTTCAATGCAGGCTAAGCAGTTTGATATGGAATCAATCAAGGATGCAGCCCTGAAGCAGCAGCTAGCATACGTCTCCTTCGAGGGGATGTCCGCACTGACACCAGCGGACTATGCAGCCTTCAATCAAGCACAAAATTCCGTACGTAAAATGTGTTCCATCAGCAGAAATGTGGTTTCTTGACTCGAGTGCCTGCTATTCACTTTGGGTACCGGGGCGACCCGATTATAATAGGCTAAGCAAAAAAAAGGTACTAGCGAGGATGATTTTGTTACCTGACATACCAGAAATACTGTGCAAACATTTAAATTTAACAACCTTCTAGCTTCTTCTTTTCAAGCATTTCGCTCTATTTCTTTGCTATAATTAGCACATCATAACGGGCTAAAAAACGCTATGTGGAAAAGGGAAAAAATGCATCAGATGGAGGATCCATGAAATATCCAAAAGCGACAAAATCAAGCAAAGTCAGATAAAAGAGCCAAAATATTCATCTCTGCTATGATAACAAGAACCTTTCGGATCTATCTGCGCTCTCCTATATGAAATATGTAAAAATGTACATATTCTAAATAATGGTTACTACGTAGTACTGAAGGGTAGCGGCTTCGCACCATTTCCGAGAAAACCTGGCTAGTAATATTGGGAAAGAAATAGTCGAAAACATAGTTCATCAACAACCTCAAAAAATTAATTTGTTCATAGTAAATTGTGAGATTTTATTGATTTAAAAATGTAGTAGTCTGTGTTAAAGCAAATAGAACATGGAAGTAGTTGACTGAATGATTTTTTTTGGAAAGAAACTACGGTACTCGCACTACTTAAGTAAAAATGAGTGAATGTATCATTTGCACCTGCTTTCCGAACAAAAAAAGATAATCTTCAACTCTGGAAATCCCCTCCTCCGCTTGTGGCTGGTCCAATAGGGCTTTGGATCTTTGACACTATTCATGGAAGCAGTGATTCTATTTATGGAAGAAGACACAACAATTTTTGGATATTGGCAGAAATTCTCATTTTGTTCATGATTTCCATCATTATCCACTTTTTCTTCTAGTAACACGTGAGAGAGACGTCATAAGCTGATCAGCAAGCTGGTTGTGTTCTAGGGGATTTTCGGAGAAATTAGCGCTCATCTCATTCGTGAGAGCTGTCCTGGAAAATGGCTGAGATTCTATGAAAATAGGGATGTGTAGTCTTCTAAGCGTGACTCGGGAGGGTGTTGATGCCTCTTGAAAATTGAAAAAAAATCTCATTCGATATAAGGTCTGTCCATAGTAACCATTTTCAGTTGAACCGTGTTGCTTCTGACGTCACCATCTGCGACAAGGATCTTCCTCCTCCGTGTGCTCTTAAGTGAGTTACACAAAAAATGCAAATTAACGATTTTGCTACTGTATCTGTTTCGCTTCCAAGAAACTTACTGTATCTGTTTTTTTTTTCAGAAAAATTGATATGGAATCGATATTCCGGAATGAGAAGGACGCCTCTCGCTTGTCACATTTGTGGATTTCATATCTAACCGAGTTAGCTCGTGAAAAGCCTACCTATCACAAGCTGATAGAACTGAGTAATAAAGGTAATATTAGAGAGAAAATCTTCAAGCTTTCTCTGCTTTGCGAAAACTTCAAAATTTGATCTTCAGGAGCAAAAGCCAATGGATTCCCGGATGGTGGAGCGATGTGGAGGAGCGCTTTCGATTTGTCTGGGAAGAACACTCCCAAAGTGATGGATCTAAACGCTCAGATCGAAAATATCTACACCAAAATTGAGCCGCTGTACAAACATGTCAGTGAACGCGATGTCTACTCATCAGTTGATGCTCGATTTCTTCTATTCTTTTCAGCTACACGCCTACATGCGCCGCCAAATTGCTGGGATTTATAGTAATCCAACAGGATTGAGCAAAAATGGACCAATTCCAGGTCACCTCTTTGGTGAGTTCCAAGAAAAATATGCACTCTTCTGAACCTTTCCTGGTAAAATGGTTCTCAGTGTGGCTGATACCCGCACATAGTCTAGTAACATGACTTATGCGGATCATTTTTTATGGTAATGTTGCGCCGGAAGAATTGTACCATGTAACACTCTCTAAAACGAATTTTTCTATCCTTATTTCCATGTAGTTGCCATTGTATAATAGATAATAATGATAGACACGGACGTTGCTCTGATAAGATCTGGAATCATCTCGAATTCGTAAAATTTCTCTGAAGATGGACAGCTGTATTTTCGAAATTACTCAAAATGTACACAAAAAAATCTGTATAGGCTTATTTCGACTGTTCGATTCTAGTAGTATTTTTTAACATAAACACTTTTAATCATTCAATATTAAAAATAATATTTTTACTATTTTTGCTCTTGTCCGGTTCACACATCCCCATCCTCACCCGTTTCCCTTATGCTCTCGCCACTTATGGTGGTATATAGAAGATTAAGTTACATTGATTTTGACTATAAATCAAGAAAAAGGGTATACATCATGTTTTTATGAGGAAATACTCCATTCTACTTTCATTATTCCACTTTTTTTTTGTAGTTCCCCACAGGAGTCACCAGTAAATCTTTTGAAATTCTCGGTGTTATGTACATCAGAATTTTCGCCCTCCTTTCCTCTGAGTGTCATTAATCACTACAAAGTAAGCTTTAAACTGTCTTCAATACTGTGTTCTTTGCCCAAAAACTTCTTCAATACTGTGTTCTTTGCCCAAAAACTATGGATTATATCCAGTGATTCAATTTTACAAGAACCAAAAATATCAACGCCTCTTTTTGCTTTTTCTAGGATGCTCTTCTAGCTCCTCGATCTGTGTTCCTATAGAAATATTGTTGCTCTAGTGGTGGCTTAGGTCTTCATCCCTAATCCACTAATTTTGACGAGTTTGGGAAGCTTGGATACTTTGCCAAATTTTTAGAAATGCATGAATACATAATCGTCCTTCAGAATTGCTCAACTAATCCGGGATGAGCTATTTTCACTCACTCAGCCCGCTCTACTCATTATTTACCTGCATTTGCGACCTTTTTACTTGTCAGGTTCCATTGATGGCGGTGACTGGTCAGCTCACTATGAGCAGACGAAGCCGTACGATGACGAGTCAACACTTCCTGAGGACATGCTCTTCTCATTCCATACTCAGAACTACACCACAAAGCAGGTGTTTGTAAAGGTATGTACACAAGGATTTTCCACAGTTCGTTCTCTTGCCAATCTCTGACCTGCTGGTCATTCGATTGTATATATAAATTTGTTTCCAGGCCTATCGCTATTTCAAATCCATAGGATTCCCATCATTGCCAAAAACATTCTGGACTAACTCTCACTTTGCACGAGTGTGGAGTCGAGATATGATCTGTAACCCGCCAGCTGCCCTGGATATGAGAGATGGAATGGATTTCAGGTTAGCTACGAGAATTCTCGCTCTCGGGCGGTGTTTTGCATGCTTTCTTAACCTTTCTCTTCTCGGAACTGTCCAGGTAACATACCATTATTCTAATTCAGAGTGAAAGCATGCGCACAGCTGGGTATGCCAGACTTCGAGTTGGCCCATTCACTTATGGCACAGGTTTACTACCAGTACCTGTACAGGCAACAACCTCTCTTGTTCAGGTTGATCGTTTCCAGCATAGCCTCTGAGAGATCCTGTGCATGTTCTGTATTTTTGTAGGGAACCTGCATCTTCTTCGGTCAGTGAGGCTATCGCTAAGGTCTTCGCACATTTGTCCACGAATCCTCACTATCTGTACTCACAGGTGTGAATGAAGAGATTCAAATTAAATGAACCGCATCTTGTTAATCGATAATACTGCTCCTTCCAGAAACTGGTCAACTCCTCCCATTTGGATATTAAGGACTCTCTGATAATAAACAAACTTTACAAGTTAGTTCCACCTTGTTGATAGTGACCGCTGTTCAAAATTGCTACATATTTGTTGTGTAGTAGTAATTTTATAACTTCCAGAGAAGCACTGGAAAACTTTGCGAAACTTCCTTTCGATGTTGTGGCTGACAAGTGGAGGTACGAACAGTTTGAAGGCAAAATCCCTCCCGGAAAAATCAACGACAGGTGGTGGGAATTGAGGTTGGTGAACTGCTTCAAGGAATAGGACTCTGTCAAAAGTTCCAGCAAAAATATTATTTTCCACAGAACCAAATATGAAGGTGTACGTGCCCCTCAACCTTACAACTCGTCCAATGTGGACGCTCTGATGCACACGGCTATATCTCAGGTTAGCTTAGAATATCACCTTTCCTTTCTTTTGAGTAAGGCTTGCATCCATTACAGGTTCACTCTCCAGCTACAAGAGGTCTAATCAGCTATGTGGTTCAGTTCCAGATTTTGAAGGCTATGTGTCCTCCTGAAACTGTTCTGGTCAGTCTCAAGAATTTTGTATGTTAGCGCTTTAAAAAGATAGCTCTCAGCTAAACAAAGGAACAGAAAAGTTTTCTGTCGCTCAAATAAGGGTAGAGTAATTTGGGCTTGTGGATATGGTGATTCGTAGGGAGATCCAGGAACTACAATGTACCAAAATTTTATGTAAAATATACGATTTGTTTTGGTGGTAAGAGTTCTGCACTTCTAAAGATGTCCATGAAAATTGCTTACCCATTCAAAGCCCCGTCCATTTTCTCCAATGTTTCTGTAGAGGCTTAGCAAATCGATTAAGAAAAATGAAAGGACAAGATGCACTCTAACGCCTAGAACAGTTCAATTTTCCAGTTTTATCCAGTGTTGCTCAATAAGCTGTGAAGAGTGAGTCAGTGGGAAAGGAGTTCTCAACGAAATTTTAGAGCAACATTCAGAAAATTTGCAACTTTATAGAATCACAAAATATGACATTATACCAAATTCAGGTTGCAATTTTCTTGGGAATGCGATAAATTCTAAGTGCACGGAAAATTCTTTCATTTTCAGAGTGAAGGATGCATCTTGTCCGAAGACACCACCGAAAAGCTCCGCGAGACAATGATGAAGGGATCATCCATTACTTGGCTGAAGGCTCTAGAGCTCATCACTGGAAAAGGTCTGCTGCCCTTTTAGTCCCATTAATAGATACTTTGTGAAAAACTAGCAATTATTAGAATCCTGAAAAAAAAACATGTAACAATTCAGCTGAGCTGGATCCGACGCCTTTACTCGAGTACTTTGAGCCATTAGCCGACTGGTTGAGAAATACCAACGAAATTGATCAGACTGTTCTGGGATGGGACGGCGATGGAACTCTTTTCACTGCGTATGTAAAGAAGTTACCACTGTTGAATAAGCGGTTACAAACTTGTTAGAAATTACTTTTCCCGATTTTAAGGGAGGAAATTCCCAAGCCGAGAACTGGTATGGACGGAGGAAGTGGTATACTCAGTGAGGATCGAGTTGCATTCCCAGGTGAAATTTGGTGGTCATAAATGGTTTTACCTGGTTAAACTGTTGTTGGCTAAAAAGCTATGTGTGTTAAGGCGGAGTTTGTGCAAATGGACAGGAATGCCTCCTGGATTCACACTGCAATGGAACAATTTGCGTCTGCAATGAGGGATTATATACTCTGGAACTTGGTTCAACGGTAAATTGCGTGCCAGGAAACCCTGCCGACAGCGGATTCGGAGACGGAAAGGTACTCATTTTCTCTTCTCGAGTTCTCTGATATGTCCTGTGAATTGATATGCCAACTAAACTAAACATTTGTCTAATTTGAATCCGACTTACTTCGAAAAAATCTGCTCACAGAGTAGTAATCCGTTTTCAATCCTGAAAGCGTTACTCTCTGCTCAAGAGAAGTCTTTCTGGTCGAGAGAGTCTAGTTGCTGCGATAATGTTCCTGCTCAGATCGACTGAACTTCAATCAAGTGTTGATTGCACATTCGTTTCCTCACAATCCTTGAATTTGACGTTTTGTATAAGCAAAATTGGAACTGGCACTTGCAGTGAACTCCAAACGGCAAGGGACGGGGCCACGACTCGGGCATTCTGGTTGCCTGCTGCAGCTCCTGAGCCAGCGGGAAACCATGGCGTATCGGTTTTCCTCAATGTCTCTGCCAGCAGGCCCGCTGTCTCTGTGCAGCAGATAACCAGAGTGCCCGCACCGCGGCCCCGCCCCTTGTGTACGACCGCAGTTCACTGTACAATCTGATGCACTTCCCGCAATCAATCGAAAACTTGCAGGGAGGACTAGTGATTGGACTGTTTTCATCTGAAACGACGACTAATCCTGAACCTGAACCAACCACGACAACCAAAGCGCCGACGACTTCAATGAAGTCAACCGCGCCATTCTTCTTCACAACGTCATCAATTATTTTTGCTATTACTGTTTATTTATTCCACTGAATGAGGCATCTCGCTATGATCATTTCTCATTTTTATTTATTAATTTTTTATTTGTTACTGCTCATGTTATAGCCGCATAATAATGGTTAGCTGTATTTAATGACTTGTGCAGTTCCACGGTGCCCAAAGATTTGAGCTCATCAGATTCTTTCTTTTTTGTCTTGATCAAATAAACTGTTCTTTGATTGTTCCTGCACATTAGAAATGAAGTTTATTACCGATGACCATTACTCTCACTGATGCAGTACACCGCCCACGTTGGAGTTTTGAGCGAGTCGGTTAATTATTTGAATGGTCGTGTGTTTGAATGTTCAAATATTCAGCAATGCGAAGTCTCCAAGGAATCAAGAATTCGAACACTCGGGAATTTCGAAATATTTGCAGATCTGAGAAATTCGAGTGATCAGAACTGTTCCAATACACGAAGATCCTCAAATTCGAATGGTGAAAACTATCTGAATATTTTTCTCTGGATCTGAATATTTCGATTGCACTTTGCACCTGTCACACTGAGATCACCATGCTTCTAATTCTTGTTGGAGTATTCGTAAGTCGAGCTAATGACTTTCTATGTGTTGACAAGGAGTCTTCAGAATTCATCATTGGTGTGGAGTGAAACTAATAATATGAGTGAAATTTATTGCCAGTGGTTTTCGTTATAAATAGCACAAGTACTCAAATTAAGTTGCAGAACAAGTTCCCGCAGTTTTTTTTTCTGAATTTTGAAGTGTTACGAGGGACGAGGGGTGGGTGGTCCGATGGCGTGGTGGATTTAGATTTCAATGCGATCCTGATCTTGATATGGTTCGCATTTACGTTCTGCATTTGGGTTAGGCGACGCTCCAGCAACCTGTCTTCCTGAAACTTTCACACCGCCACAGACACGACGAACATGTAGTCCTGCTGAAAAGGAAGAATTGACGTGTGACAGTCACCTTGATTCTGAATCTGTTTCTACGCCAAAGGACGTCCCGTGCGCCGGAGCCTGGAACGTGCGCCGCTGAATAAAAAAGGGCCTCTCCCAGCTTCTCCGGGAATTTGATAACTATCAATTGGACATTATTGAGATTGGATATACAGGAAGAGACTGTTTCACGAACGATGGCAAGACAATTCTGTTCTTCGGAAAAGAAGGATGTCGCGAGACGAGGCAAGAGGGATGATCCGGAACCGCGTTAAACAAAGGCGCACCAAATTCGCTTGTCGGATGGAAATAAGAAGAGCCAATACAGCACGCTTGTTGACGCGGCACATCCGGGTCACGAATATCCAAGCCTAAGCTCTGATAGATAACGCAGATGATGACGTAATGGACCACTTCTATGGAGAAGTTTAGGACAGAGCCGACAAAGTACCTTGCCGTGACTTTACAATTGCCATCTGCAACCTCAGTGCTCAACTAGGTGATGGTGGGAATAGAATGGAGGAAATTGTTGGATTCTTCCCATCCTCGTCATCCTCTGCGACAGCGAGCGACTGATTTCCTTCAAGCACTGTGACTTTCGTCCCTCAGAGAACTTCTTGTAGTTAGCCCTGTAATCATCAAGAATGTGATTAGTAACATTAAGAAGGGCGAATTAGTCACACATTCCTGATGTCAAATGAGCCAGTAAAATTAGAGATGACAAAGAAGCAAGTTGCTGGAACAATTTTCGGGGTATCCATGAAGTGGGAGGAGTCCTTTGAAATTTCTTGCGGAACAAAGCGCAGGGATCTTTGACGCATATCTTTCGTGCAGTACCTCAATTTGGGCTGTTTTTTTTCATATTTTACGTACAAGGTCTGCTCCCTATCCTCTGCAAATTTCAGCACATCACACAGTCACTCAAACTAACGTGTAGGAAAACCATTTTTTCCTAAAATTTCTAAAATCTTTACTATGTAGTGCGAGAAAGTTGGAAACTGGAAAATGGAAGTAAAAATAAAATGATCACGTCAAAAAGGAAAGTACGAATCGACGCACGCACGAACAGGACACCACATCGGCCCTATGGAGATGATTACCAATGAACTTTTTTTTTCTTGAATTTACAGCGACGAGATAACAACATTCACAACAAAAATGGTGTTATTCGATCATTCAGTCAACTTACATTCTCGAAAAATCAACTATAAGGTGAAAAATGACTAGAATAAATCGATATGTATGTATGATCACATTTGGTCACAAGATGAGCCATCATTTCAGCGGCATACTCCTTTGTAGCACTTGAGTGGTTTCATGCAATCGCATCGGAAGCAGTCACCACCAGACGGCACGAAACATAATCCAGAAGGCGGGACATTGAACGATGTCTAAAGTTAGATGAATATAGATAAATCAGACGGTGTTCCCGGTTTCGCCCGGGTATTTCATTTCTTCCAGCTAAATATTTAGCGCTGATGGCGACAATTGTTAAATCAATGAATCATTTTACAGATTTTTTAGATAATAATTATTATTAATCTAACATTAGAATTGATATTTTTAATAATTTTATTTTCCATCCGAGTCCACGGGGTGGCAGTTACCACTTTTCTCCCCCCCCCCCCCCCCCCC
>JARK01001364.1:709452-730654 GCA_000688135.1 Ancylostoma ceylanicum | reverse complement strand
CCCCCCCCCCCCCCCACTCTGCTAGTTTCAGCTTTCTATCCAGCTTACTACCTCGAAAACTCTCAGGACAAGAGATAGACTCAGCCTATATTCACCGTTTTTCACGGAGAAATCCGCACCAATTGTGACTTTTTTGCTGACAATGAGTGGCACCGCACTATCCACATCCATTCACTGAGAATGGTTTTTTTTGCGACCATAGATTTCCTACCTTACGTTTCGAACAGCGTTTCGGCTGTATTGAATACCAAGCGAAAATTGTGTTTTTCTCGATTTCTCATTCTTTTTCTTGAATTGAAACAGAGTAAATCGACAGTACTACATAGACAAAGTTATGATGAGAAGTTGTATAGTAAGGGAAGCGCCTGCGAATGGTATGTGGCGTTTCGCCAAAGAGGGAAAGAGAGGAAGATTTGGCGGTCACCCGAGCTTCGGCAAATGTTAGCTAACAATTTGAGTACCTTTCCTGGGAGTTGATCTCAGTAGGAGAGTTCTTCTCTTTATTCTTTCTTTCTCTCTCTCTCTCTCTCTCTTTCTCTCTCTTGCATTCCTTCACTGGAACTGAACCTTCTAGAGACTCTCCATAATTTTGGATTACCCTGAAAAAATAGATAAGCGAACAACTAAGAAAAAATAAACAAATGATCCAAGAACAACTTAGCATGTATTTTTCATGTCCAAAAACCAGATCCGCGCCTGACCCCATACTTAGCGTCGATGTTATCAGGTTCTCTGTCTGACAAACATACCCATACGTGTGCGCGTTCATGCTTCACTCAGTGTGGAAAATTATTGTTAGGTTTTTATATTCAACTGCTCTCTTTGAGCTTTCGTGAGGTTTCTTGGAGTACTGAGGCGGACCAAACTCGTTCTTCTAAAAGAAATCAGATCAATGTAGTAATTGGGTTTTGGTGTAGAAAAAGAACTTGAAATAGAAAGTTGGGAATCATCAGTGTTTTCTTTTGATGAAATGGTAAGTTCCATTTCTCGTGAAGACAGGAGAACAGGAGGCTATTCAATGGTGTTTTTATTTTCTTCAAGAAGGTATTATAGTAACTTATAACTAACTAGTAACTTGGTGCATATATTCGGAACGCATGGGTTTGATAAGTGCAATACTTTGTGATGAAGGAGCGTAGTTTATCACTTCTTCTTAGGGCAAAATGAAAAAAACTGCAATCAATGCAGAATCAAGAATGGACGACTACTTGGTAATCGTATATTAAAAAAATCGCTACGAACTGCTCTTTGAGGCCGTCTTGAATTCACGAAGAGGTCGAGAATTTAGCGCGTATTCCCAATTTGTCATCCTACTAGATAAATAAGGCGAAGTCAGTTGCAAGAACTATTACTAAGTTTCCTAACAGCAGCATAATTTTGCAAAAGGAGCCACCTGAGACATGATTAAATTTAAAAGCACGAAAAACATAAATAATTTCGATTTCCGTATACTTGCAACATTTAAACTCCCATTTGGAAGACGTAGACACGCTCTCACCATTGCGCTATGTATACCTTGAGACGGTGGAAATTAATAAGTAGTAGAAATGAAAGTGCAAATATGCAGTAATACCAGTTCATCGTCTTCGTTCACCTTCCCATTTTCAGGACCCATCAAAGCTGAACATTCCTCCAACAGGCCTACGAAATGAATTGAGCGCAAATCACAAGGTTAGCGTGTCGACTGACCGACATATCACGAGTTTCAATGGCGAACACTATTTAGGTCGCTGGAATAATGTACGAAATAGATATGGCACTAACTGTTCCACAAGCAGCGCGTATAGCAAATACGGGACGTAGAAAACGTAAAATCATAGCGAACATGACGATGAGATGGCAGAGCACTACAATTCCGTACAGATTTGCCGTGAATGATGGTAAGGTTTTTTCTCAACATTTGCTCGATCAGATAACAGGCCACAACTTTAAAACAACAGCTGAGTACCGATTCTCTGCACAGGAAATAAGCGAAATTTCAGAACCTTGGCAGAATGACATTCGAGCCGTATTGAACAAGTTTAGCAGGAACACTTGCCTGCGATTCGTTGAAAATGCACCTGGTTATGATTATCTGATCTTTAACAGAGGTGAAGGGTGAGGTTTACTTATAATGATTAATATCTTATGCTTATCGTGAATGTGGTATGTGGTAGTGCTTTTTACACGTTCAAGAGCAGTGCCATACCTCAAAACCGTATATGGAATTTTTGGCAGTGTTTATACTTTATTGCGAGAGGATGGCGATGCAGCTCTTACAACATCTGCTAAGTTACGGGTAGCGGAGGTTACATGTCAAAACAGCTTCTGATTTCAGATGCTACTCTTCAGTTGGACGTCTTGGAGGAGCGCAAGAAGTCTCGATAGGGTATGGATGCGAAACGGTAGGTCTCGCATTGTACTACATATATGTAACCACTCTTCTGCCATTCTGGCACAAGTGTTCCCCTATCATGAATAGGATGCCACAGTTTTACTGGAATGCAAATGTAAAGTAACTTTCTACGTGCTTCAGGAAGGTATTATTAGTCACGAAGTTGGGCACTCGCTGGGACTATGGCATGAGCAAGCTCGACCGGAGAGGGACAGATATGTAACGTTAGTTAATTTTGCTTACACTAGGCTTCCTTGCGCTTCCTGCTCACCACAGAATCCGTCGTATGCGCGAGTTCTTCGTCCACGACTGCAGCTTTTTTACACCAGATTTTTTACCGTGATCGTGGCTGCGGCTCACAGCAAATTCACTGCCTCGACGTTTCTTACGAGGGACTGTGCCACCTCCATACTACCTGTTCTGTATTTTGGCTTGTTCAATATCACCAAATTCGAGACCCATTATAGTAAAACCTCTTATCCTCTTATATCAGTGCGGTTCCCACAGATTTGGACCTAGGCTACTGCCAGAATGTGTAGATGGAATTGCATAGTAATAGATATTTGCAAGGTCTTCCGACTTCACCCTTCGACCATTTGGAAATTAATATTTCACTACCCTGGTAATCTTTGTAAGTACCTCTTGAAGACTAATGGAAGCTCTTTTATTCTCCGTGGATGTTTGAGAAGGTCAAGTAGTCCGAAAACATTCCACATTGAAGAGACGGATTTACTGATTGATGAAAGAAATGACACTACTGTCCAGCATCAATTCACAGAAATAAGAGCTTTTAGAGAGACATTGAAAAATTAGAATAACTTGTAAATTTTCACACATCAGGATCGGGGCTTGAACTAGTCATCTTCTTGGTCCCCTCACTCTACCAATTTTCGCCGTTTCTTCGTTTCCCTTTCTCCCTTTAATCATCTCTTTAGTTTTTTGAAGGTATTCCCGAGGTGCGCACCTGCTCTCTCTATTACAGGAACAATTTTGTCCACCATACTAGTAAATCCTTACTAAACTGCAAGCCTTTTGTTTTCTTTTCCTTGTCACTAGCTGAGTTGATTATTCGGCCAAAAACACCTAAAACATTCAAACAAATTTCGTTAGCTCCCTTACTTCCAGAATTAACACTGAGAACGCTGTGGAAGGTACCGAAGGGCAGTTTGACAAGATGTCGTCTACCGACAGCGAGGATTTTGGTCTTCCTTATGACTATGGTAGTGTGATGCACTATTCGAGTATTGTGCGTGAAGTCGTTCCTTCAATCAAGGATCACAAAGCTGAATCCACGCTAATGTATTCTTGTTTTCAGGCATTTGCTAAGAACTCTATGTCGAAGACAGTCGTTCCTCTACAACCTCACTATGAGCATACGATTGGTAATCGAGTGGAAGCAAGTTTTCTTGATTTCAAGATCCTTAACATGGCGTATTGTTCCAGTATGTTGTATGGGATCATTCACTAATTCCTGTTCTTTGAAGCATTCATTTCGTATTAAATTCTAGATATTTGCACGAACACCCTGCCTTGTCAACATGGTGGATATCCTGATCCTAACGCGTGCCACAAGTGTATGTGCCCTTCTGGGTTGAGCGGCACTTACTGTGATGAAGTAGAGCCTTCAAGTGAGTAAACACTGCTTCAGCACATGTTGCTACTAACAGGTATGAAATCTCATTTATAAAGGCTGTGGTACTGAATTGCCAATGGCTACAACAGCATGGAAAAATCTGTCGTATTCCGGAGCATCAAAATGTTATTGGCGTATCAGGACGGTGAGGCTTTTTCTAGTACCATGGTTTGCGATGTTCTTCGTTTTTTTTTCTAGCGTTGCAAAATACATATGTAGAGCTCTCATCTTAGGAAATTTCTCTGGTAACATAGAGTTTGTAGGGAGAATTTTCGCGATTCTCAGAAGTGTGTTTTTTTAAGTTGATGTTGATTGTTGTTTGTCGTTGAATTTGGTCGTGATAATGATGAATAGTGTTGATCGCTAACTAGGCAACTTTTTTTCAAAGTCAGACCACTACAGAGGACGTGAGAAGACTGCCCTAGAAGTGGCGACATTTGATGGAAATTGATATTCATTACATCATCTCTTGATTTGTTTTGATATTTTCAGAGAACCAGTGAGACGTATATGTTTCAAAGACAGCGGAAACTTCCCTATCAATCTAATATTTTTGAGGATTCTCCCCTAGAAATTTCTCTTCCAATATCCTTGTATGGTGCGACGTACCTTTACGACTGAAATATAGCACAGGTCCCTCTCAGTTCTTCTGCTATTTTTCCCATATTGTTCTCATCACCAGCACTTATATCCTACTATTCTCTTTCCGCACTATCCTCCACAAATAACTTTTGATGGGCTTACGGTGTAGGCGAGGGTGAGGAAAGCCTTTCTTGAGATCTGATTCGTTAACCCATAAAATCCCCATAAAAATAACGAAATCCACGTATACATGGATTACCGTGTTAATGTTCAAACGTTTTGAGAAATCCTCAAAGAAGGCAGTCAGAAAACTATAATCAGAGGACTTTACCAGCTTTTTTTCTCGCGTATTAGCTGTGCTTAAGTTGAAATACCGAGTTTCTATGGAACTGTGGTAGCACTGTAAGCTCCCAGAAGCTTTAACAAATTCCTCACTAGAATTTTCCTGATAAGGGAGGTGAGGGATTATTGCAGGACCTGAACACAGACATATTTTCCATTTTTCATGTGCAACATTATTTTTATGGCTCATGGCAAAGATCCGGTAGACGGAGGTAGGAGGTGGCGGTAACATCGAGAATCTCCTGAAACGTGAAATAGTTGAAATCATTTCACATGCTGCTCATGCTCGTCAACGTGAAAAATTGAACATGAAATTGTCAATTCCTGCACTAATCCAATGTATTTCAATATAATATATTGTACATAATTCATCGATAATGATCAGCATGGCAAATTATCCGAATGTGCAAAACTCGTAATGATACTAGTCACTGTATCTGTCGTGTTCCTTCAGCACTGTGAAATGCAAATAAATTCTTGCTCAGCTCAGGATGCAGAGCTTCATTGGAACTCATCGAAACCTTTAAGACCGCTGAATTCAAAGATTACTTCTTTATTGAAAAAACAGGAAGGAGTGACTCTGGAACAAATTCCAGAATGCTGGTAATCTCAGTTGATCCTTATAGGAAAGCTCAATTATTGCGAGCTAATAAAACACCTTGCTCATTTATAAGTCTACATGTAAGTAAGGACAATTGCACCGTTTACTCTTTTCGATAGATCCGTCAATCATTTTTACACTTTTTCCAACAATAAAATAGTCTATATGTACCATTAGTACAAGGAGGTGGCGGCAGACCAAGAACAACAAAACATTAGGTGCTTGCAAACGTTGTTGTGTGCGTAAAGAAAGGTGCGCCAATACGAGGAGGTCGCGCATGCGTCCTTACGCTTGCGCAGAGAGGACTGCGCAGCGTCTACGAAGACTACGCGCCTAGAGCGTATCTACATAATGTGGCGAATGGGGAACCGTTTGTTGCGCAAAGAACGTTTGCGACTTCGATTTTATAGATCTTATTCGCAGTAATGTCTCGGCTTCGCATGCTTGAGAAGAAGGAGAAGTTACCATTCCGTTTAGAAGTTTAGGCAGCACCTACAATAAAGACTATGCTGTTACTTGTTACCTGATCAATGTTCTATGGAAAACACGGAAGGCGCTCAGCAAAATCTGCGGATTTATAGGAGATGTGCGAAAACATAAAATTAAGAATAAGAAGCAAGACTAATTTCAGACTAGTAAACGTCCTTGAAATAATTATCGAAATCTAACAACTTCAACACCTTTATGCCTTACTTCAAAAGCGATGCTCCCAACCACTTCAATCTTTTTGTTTTTTTTTTTCGAAAAAAAAAACAAACAAACCGGAAAACTGAATTTTTGTGATTTTGTTTTACAGCATGGGACGAGGACGTTTCGGCAAATTGCCTTTTTGAGTAGCAAGCACTTCTACGTTGTGTGAATCCACACATATTTATTTGTTTGTTTGTTCATGTCCAAGGGAAGCTAAAAAACAGTTTTACGATACATATATCCAAATTTTCCATCAATAAATGCAGCAGTAAATTGTAACCATTTTGAATAGTGAATATTTAAATCAGAATTTTTCACTGAGATCCTGGTATTGATTCATCACCACTGATTAATCTCCTTGTTCGTTTTGATGATGTTCAATTTTTCAATGGGTAGAAGCTGTTTAATTTCTGTTGAACATGCTATTGTGTAGAGTATATTTCAAAGCAACAAAGCTGAGTTTTTTATCCTCGGCAATAATGAACGGCAAGAATTCAGATCCTGTCTTGGCGACTAGCCTACTACAGCATGTTTTTTTCGTCCCTTTCTTCTTTAAATTCTCTTCATCTTTACCCCTAAGGAAAAGTGACTGTATACATACTTACCTCATATTCTGTCCTCACGAGAGCTGCTCATTCTCTCTATTTTTTCTGAGACAAGAGAATTTAAATTTTAGTCTCCCGGGCAAAAAATCCGTTTCCAACTGACGTACGTATACTTCAAATGTGCTCCTACCTGTGAAGAGTTTGTTGAGGTAAGCTTCAGTTTCCTCACCACCTACTTATCAATTTTTGATGTGTTTACTACAACTTCTTTCCAGGTCAAGTACGAAGAGTCGCTCGATCGAACAGGATTCAGACAATGTTGTCGTGCAGAATATGATGAGATTGTCTCTTCCGGTAACTCGATACTCATCCTAACCCATGCAACGGAAAACTCACAGTTTGTACTGCGTTATCGGATGGGTAAGTTCATTCCTTTCTTGCACTCGTGGAAAATTTCCATTCCAACGTAATTTCAGAGGAGGTTTTCATACCAACCACGACACCAGCCGCCAACACGCGAGGTACAAGAAAATTGCTTATCTTGTTTATAGATAAGATAGTCTGAGAATTTTGAACGGAAGTGTTCCTTATTTTTAACCTAATCCTATTTAATTCAGCCGGATTTTGAGTCTTAAGTCAGAATAGATTCGCAGGTCTTTGATTAGTTTTTAAATTTGTCAGGGAATACTGGGAACTGTTGAACTATTGTGCCTATGTAGGATGGAGAAGAAATATCCAGCTGCATCAGCAACTTGTAGCAGACGCAACTTATCAGACTCTTGGGAAATGAAATCAGGAATTTTTTGACCGATGTCCACCATTGAAATGAGTGTCGCCCAATTCCTAGATTCAGAATTTTCTTGTAAGAGGAAACTATTGTTCTGGTTTAACTTTACCAGTCAACATCATTATGAATACTAAGTCATAAATTCATGTTTCAGTCTAAATGTTACATTGCAAGTCTCACAATTCTCTAATGTTACACATTTACTGATTTAGCCGTTTCAGGAATTTGGTCCAAATGGTCCCAGTGGGGTTCTTGTACCGAAAAATGTGGCGCTTGCGGACTTCGCAAACGTATAAGGATTTGCTCCATAACACCGTGCTAGTGGGTTCAATCTTGAGATGGATCTAACTATTTTAATTCTTATTTGTCTTTCATTCTCTCACTCCTTTCGTTTTCACAATTTAGCTATCACCTCCTAAGTGAATGGATTATCCCTTAATTATTTTATTCACCATTTCAGTGGTACGCCTATGCAAACACAAGTATGTAACCAGCAAGGATGCCCTGCAGGTACAAACGTTAGAGACCAGAGGAATACATATTACCGAGGTAAGTTTACACACTTAGCTCGTGTACATTAGAACCAACTGGATTGGCTTGTTGGTTCTTAGCTTCCTAGTGCAGTAACACTGAGGTATATATTAACTGCTGTAGTTTATCCAGTGGGTCTATCCTTGCAGGAAATTTTACTTCTCTTCCACATAATTCAACGGTTTTTTTTTCAGGTAGTGTGCAACCCACCCGGTGCTGCAAAGACTATCAATTATCAAACAGAAATTGGTGTTCGCGCACCAAGAGATGAATTTGTCAAATCGGCTCTTCTTTGAAGATAGATTCTTTGAAGAATTGTAGTGAAAAATATTTGCTACGAGGTTCTGCTCACATTGTAAATC
Organism: Ancylostoma ceylanicum; assembly: GCA_000688135.1. Taxonomy (NCBI): domain Eukaryota; kingdom Metazoa; phylum Nematoda; class Chromadorea; order Rhabditida; family Ancylostomatidae; genus Ancylostoma; species Ancylostoma ceylanicum. Next base: position 722,207 of record JARK01001364.1, on the reverse strand, counting down.
ACTCTTCTTCTTATGGAACCAATGAATAAAGTTGTGGGTCTGCATTGTTATTGCATCACATGTAGCTCTGAACTATATGCTGTAAGTGGAGGATACTCGACGAAAATGAGGATGCATTAGCAGCTTCCCGCTTGATATCGTTAGAACTAGTCGGAAAGATTTCTCGCTTACCATCAAGGACGTTTCGAGGCGAGCCGCGCTCCTCATCGTCTGCTGTCAACAATGAAACCCCATATTGGAAGAGAGAAGAGCTAACAAATACGTAGAAACTGGTTTCAAAGTGGACTGAGGAAGTTCGCACTTTGCACGGCACCTGAGCAAAGTCTTTTCTGCGGTATCGCGCAGATTTTAGAACGAAAAAACTCGAATGCAACTGGCATGAAATGAAATGAATCGCAAACATTCTCGTCATTCTCACAATGTAGAATGGATGCTGAGAGGTGGAGGATAGGATGAAGACGGTCATGATCTGTATGGTACAACACCGAGCACCAGCACCTTCCGATATGGTTTCCATGGATGCGCTGGAGTTAAAATTTAGAAGATATTCTTGCATCTTGTTCGGAACACTGATAGCAGCATGTATAGAGAAATACAAAACATACCAGCAGTTTTCATGAGCTATTGAGAAAGAGCAGCATTTTAGTAGTGCCACGCTCTGTAATCCAATATTCAAAAGCATGCGACTTGACTCCCGTGTCCAGAATACGTTGGGTCTGTGTTTTAAAATCACATATTGATGACCTTGAAGGCTGCACTCACTAGTAGAATTCACTAACAGAGTATTGCGGAAGGAAGTACAAAAATAATGTACATATTTTGTTGATTTAGCCATACTCAATCCGCCATGCTGAATATCAAGGGCATACAAGCAAGACTGGCTGAAATGAAGCGACAGAGTCCAAAAGCAGCCTAGAAGGAAAACTCCGAATGGCAAACCCCATAGATCTGTATATATAAAAATGAAAGTCTGTATGTATGTGTGTGTGTGTGTGTGTGTTCCGAATAGAAATCGCGGAGAGCTAACCAATCGGGACCAAACTTTGCACACATAAACAACTCGGGCCGGCGGAGGTTTTAGGCTACCTTAGGTTATCGATTGATTATTGATTTATCGATTTTATTGATTTTTCGCAATTTTTGCCCACGGGTCGGTGAGGACATGTCTACTGGGGTTATCGAATACGCTGAGTACGAATATGACAACCGTTTTGCGTCAATTATTGATTTATCGATTTTATTGATTTTTCGCAATTTTTGCCCACGGGTCGGTGAGGACATGTCTACTGGGGTTATCGAATACGCTGAGCACGAATATGACAACCGCTTTGCGCCAAGTATTGATTTATCGATTTTATTGATTTTTCGCAATTTTTGCCCACGGGTCGGTGAGGACATGTCTACTGGGGTTATCGAATACGCTGAGCACGAATATGACAATCATTTTGCACCAATCTGATTAATTTTTTATACTGGTTATTTTGTTTACGTGCGGGTGACGAAAGGGCTACCGAGGGTACTTAACATAATGATCATCGAAGTGTTCGTGGGCAGTTCGAGTGATTGTATTAGTATCAATAACTATCCGCATCAGTGTGAAAAGCCGGGGGTGAAAAACTCCCGAGCGAAGCCGGGTATACCGTCTAGTATATTATAGATTGGAATATTCGGTGTTTCTGAAAATAAAAAAAAATAATAATAAACTTTTGAATAATTCGAAAAGCAGGAATTTTCAAATGTTCGAAACGTGATTGATTCGAACGACAGCGTTTCTGAGATATTCGGAATTTTGATTTATTCGAATAATGCTTCTTTTTTGAAGGTACAAATGAAAGAATCACTCAAATATTGGAGTTTTTAAACCTACCGAGTGAATGAATAGTCCAAGAAACTCGTTTTTCTCAAAAACCGAATGGATGAATATTTTGAACAACTTCAATTACAAGGTTGCCAGATTCGATTCGATTATTTGGAACGAAACAACACCATTTTAATGTGTGAAGACGTCTAATTCTAACGACGGGGCCCGATAGTAACAATAAGCACACATGCTATTAAAAACATTATGTGATTTCCACATATGTGACAGTATTAGTAGAATTCTATAGATATGTTTGTAAATGTGCTGTAATTGCCATCTATCCTTTCACAACTCTTTTACTTACGCTGCGAGCCAATATTAGCAACTTTCTCTACTCACGTCTACGGGGGCATGTCCTGGAGAGACATAAGGCGCCCCAAGTAATTTTCGAGACAGTCATGCTTGTGTCAGAAAATGATGTCGCCATAAAAGGTCGTCACATCCCTCCACACCTTGATCTGGTGTTGTTGAAAACCAATGGTTTTCGAAGTCGATTGAGTGAATAATTCGAAGTTATCACTTTTTCGATGCCCCGAATGAATGAATTATTTGAACACCTCATTCTTGGAACACCCGAACGAATGAATTATTCGAATAAATCATTTTTCGATGAAGTCGGATGAGTGGATTGTTTGAATTTCCCGTTCTACCTAAAAACTGGATGAACGACCAGGTCGAATATTCGAACATATCTTCGAATGTAATCGATTTGGTCATACGTAGAAAAGGTACGTGTGATAGAAAGCGCAAAAGGAGCTACTTCTTTACCTGAAACTATACCTACCTTAAATAAACCCAGAAAGTAATCGGCTTCAATGAGATTTATGAGAATTTCTCGTATCCTTCGGTATGTTTCCTCTAAAACTTATCTCTAAATAGAATCAGAAGGATCTGGTTCATTTAGTGCTTTGCAGAGTGCCATGGAAAGTACAACAGGGACAGGTTGTAGAGACCACCCTTTCTTCAATCTGACCAAATGGACCACCCTATTATCACATGACCTTGCTGCGTATCCTCCACTTGGCCTCAGTAGATGTCATTTTCCTCATTTAATGCAGAAACCATCCTTTCAAAAAATTACACCTGACTCTCCTTTTTTTCGATCAGGCTATATCCTCCAATCCTACCACATACAATTCATAGGATAGCATAGGATAGCATAGTGAGAAAAGGAGCAATGAACAAACGTAAAACAAGTTTGGTTTGGAGATGTTACTCCGTCGACGCAGACAGGAAAAAACTTTCCGTGGTCTGCAAGACAAGTCGAATTAAATAACGGTCGTTTCGTAGAAATACCAGTTTTAGACCACCATTGCAATTTTGCAACTCTTTACTGACACAACAGCTTTGCGCGGAAACAACTGTACAGATTACTGCCCATAAAACAGGTCCTAAATGAACCGTTTTGGTCAACTGAACAACACCTCGATTTAGGTACTCATCCACAAAAAAGTGGAGAAAAAAGTGTTTGCAGAAACTTTCTAGGAAGTACTATTGAAGTCTCTATGACACTTGAGATATGAAGGCCGAGGTGATCGTTTTAGGTGAATTGGACTTCGATGTCTGCTATGTATTCTGTGTATCCACTTACTCGCACCTTACTGTCCTCACATGGACGTTAGCCTTGAGGCGAGCTCATCGGAGGCCATCTACAATCCGGTCTTCTGCGCACTCGCATATAAACCATGTAGCTTGCACGCTCAAACTCCATCATTGGATCGGACGATGATCGCTTTGCTTCTGGTATGTTGGTTACTGTATTTGTTTGTTCATTCACACAACTGTTCATATGTACCCTCTCACTGAATTTACCCTAGTGTTTACAGTATTTCATGGCTCTTTCACCATTATTGAAGGTGGATTTAACCCTTACTATCTTAATCACATAATTTCTTATGTACATTTACGATAACAAAGGATAATGAAAGGAGAATTAAAAAATAAACACTAGCAAAAGTAGTGAAAAGGAAGCGAATCATACAGTTCGGTTTTTACGTACGTAGTTACATAATTAGTGTTAATCCCATGCTGAGATTGCTAAATTTATGCACATGTTGTTTGCTTTTCTGAGTTTCCTGTCATGAACCTGATTCATTCTGTTTGTAAGCATAATTTTGCAAATCACTGCTTTACTCAATAGGATGACATAAATCTTACTTGGCCTTTTTACCTAATCCATTTCATCTACAAAAACGTCTTGTCTGTAGCATGTACGAAAACTTTTTTTGTTGAAAGAAATTCTCCGAAAATGTGCGAATCGTCTTCAGCAAAGTAATCCAAGGCAAATTTTCAATTTTGCTTTTCTCAGAATATCGTGATAAAAGCGATCAGTGTCTTTCCCGTGCAGCATCACTTTACATATGCATGTTTGCTACGCAGACCTTTTCTCTAAGAATCAAATCCCTCTACAATGAACCCTGATGGAACTGTAAGCCCTGCACTCACTAATACTTATTCAAGCGAGTTTAAACTAAAGTTGTGATGCCTCAGGGTTTCTCGAGCTCCATTGGCTCAGGCTAGAACCCGAATACGACTATCTGCATCGGTGAAGAAGCGCTTGCTGTTATAAAACTTAGTAGATGCCTACCCCGACAGACGATACCTGGTCGAAAACGAATTTCCCGCTATCATTCTTCTTGTCTCTCTCAATAAGGTCGAGCATGAGAGCACAGGAACAACTGACTCTCGAAATTAGACGCCCTGCACTGACCGCACGCGGCAATATCGTGGGAACTACCGTGCGCCAATGTGCATGGCAGGACCCCGACAACAGTACAGAGTCACGCAGGTCACGGCAAAAGCGATATTTTTTGCATTGAAATAAAGCTCTACTTCATGCGATTCAGCTATGAAATTAATGAGAAACAAAAAGGGATAATAGGTTTAAAAGGGTGAACTAATATTAACTTCGGACAGAACGTGTATTTGAGTGAGTATTCTGCAAAAAAAAATCAACATCCGCGATTCAAGAAAATTCCAACGAGCGACTCATTTTTAGGTTCTTCTTCCGTCTATCGTAGCTCAGTACGCTGTTCCAACATCTTTTGGTGGATGCGGCGGTTGCCCTATGCCGGTATGCCATCCTCGGCCAATTTGTCCACCACCACCTCTGCCGCTATGCCCTCAGCCACCTCCATGTCCACCACAGTACGCCAGTTTACGGCTTATGCAACATTAATACACATTTAAAATGTAAAACTGTTTAGGTTCTGTCCACCACCTCCATTATGTCCTCCGCCACCTCCGTGTCCTCCACCACCCCCACCGCCACCTCCACCTCCACCACCACCGCCACCAATGTGCGCCTGTGCTCGTCCAGCCTACATTCCTATGTATCCTACGTACTCCTACCGTGTGCCTTATCCTGCATACAACTCTTACGCAGCAGTTGCCGAGCCACAGCCGTTGCCAGTGGCTGGAGGATGTGGTGGCGCTCCTGCAGTGGCACCAGTTCCTTTGCCGCGACCACCTGCACAGGTAGGCATCGCAGTGGTAGGATTCACTAGTTATGGCATTGAAAGCCACAAAAATGTCTCATTCTTCCAGAACGATTGTTGCTGTGGGTGCACATCTCCTTGCAAGTATAAGCGAAGAGCTGCTGCGTACGGAAACAAGACTGCTGTAGATCCAGCATGTAATAATGAGACGCTTCGATCACTTATCCAAGAGGTAACCCATTGTTCCTGCACGATGTCTGAAGCATTTTTTTTTTCGTGCAAAAAGCCTGTTTTCTTCATTGCAGTTCATTACTACTGATGCTACCTCATCAAAAAGAGAGATCCAGAAAGAAGCTGAAGAGAAACTTGGCGTAGCCGTGAACGTCATTTGCGGTAGAGGAGAGTTCAGCTATGTAGCTCATACAGAAAGTTTCTGTCAGAGCTCCAAGGACGACATTACATGTTATGCATTCCAGCCTTTATGAAAGTCTGTTTCAATGTAATAAATATTCTAAATACACTTTGTATACATGGAAACTAAGCCTAAGAAAATTAATTTACTAAGAAAGCGTACGCTAGGATTGCGTTGCATTTTTTAACAAATTGTTTCCCCTTACCCGGAGTCCATATTTCGTCACAAAGACTTTCAGTTACCACTCGTAACTGGAAGTCCTATGCAAAGAAGAATGAGGATTTGTCAGGAAGGAGGAAATCATCCCTTTTAAACAACATGCGTAGTATGCATGTGAAACCCATGGACTGAGCGTACCGGGAAACACGCTAAAGAGAACAGGAAAGACTTGTGTAGAAACCCTCCATAAAAACAATGCCACAATTTTTCCTTCGGATTCAACGATCCACGAGATCTGGTCATAAAATTCTTATCATATGAGTGTGACATTATGTGATACTATGTTACTAGAATATTTTGTTAACGTCACAGAAGCACCGCAATCAACTCGATAGGATATCTGTTCAGAATAAGTTCTTCAAGGTACCTGCGATAGAGTCAAGGAATGATTGAGAACCAACAGAACTGCAGAGGTTTGAACACTAGCTCTCTCTACCGCTGCATATATGCAACATAGATGGGACTCTAGAACTGCTCTAATGATTAAATTTTGCTGGTCCAGGCAGGAATTCTGATCCATTCGTTGCTCCCGTTCTGGAGAAAATTCAGGCTTAAATGTATGACTATGGTAATCTAATTATGCACTCTTACGATCGTGTCTAAAAAAAACTGTAACAAATATAACATCAAAGTGAGCGAAAATCAAGTGGCATATGCGCATTTGAAAGGCGCATGTAAATGAAAAAGTATTACAGTGGTGCTGGAGAGAATTTAACTGGAAGAATTGCAAGATTCACATCAAGAACAACTAAGTATTACATTGTATAAAGCTGGGCACTGTGAAGATCCTCCTAAATCTCTCGGAGAAGGATCCGACAATGATTTTCTTGGAACTCCATCGGAAAAAGTTCGAAAAGATTGTAATAAACTTGTGGAGGTCCGCAAAAAGGATCCCCAGTGTCCCAAACTCTTCCGTACTTCTAGCTGCTTCTATTTTGAAGTTCGTAACATGAAAAAAGCTCACAAGTTTAAAGTTAAAATAAATTGATCTGAGGTCTGTAGATCTGTTTTGATCTCAAGAAAGCGTTGCAATGTGGAACAATGGGTGACGTCAGCTGTCCCACCTCGGTTTTATTGATTTTTAAGCAACGAATTTACGACAATTCTCTGAAACATCCTCAATTCTTTCTTTCTTCTGCGTTTGTTCAACTGCTTCTCTAATCTGGAAAGATAGTTTCTGGCACATCCTGAAATTTCGAAACTACTTTTTCTAGACATTTTTATTTTCGCTTCTCTATCGATTTATTTCTCAGCCACTTTGTTTCTTTCAAATACAGTAATTGTATTCGTCAGCTATAATACAAAAGCAGTGCTTATAGTAAAAAAGAGTTTCATACTAAGCTGAGGAAACACCTGGCACTGACGGCTGCATTATCGACTTTCTTGTCACCCTAGCGTAGGGTAACTCCTGTAGTTGGAATGAAGCAGAAGTTGTGGACTTTCAATGTCATTGTGGAGTTTCTCTCTTCCAATTTGAGGCTGTAAATGTGCCCAGTATTTCCAAAAACCAGAGTTCACGCAAAAACCTTGAGAATCCATGAAGTTTATGGATGTTGAGAATCCATGAAGTTTATGGATGTTGTCTTTTTATGATATTGCAGTTGCCGTCGTTTTCTAGAACTTTCTACATGCTACTTCACCTGTCTTGGATCTTCGAAGCTTGACTTTCTTGTTTTTTAATCTTTTATGGAAGGCGAACAAGACGCACGATGCGACGCGGCCGCTCCGCACGCGTATGCTTCTAAAATTCGCGTTGGTCCATCAAATTCGGCACAATGAATGACAGCGATGACCAGCTCCTTACAATTTGTCAGCTCTAGCAGAGTTCATCTGCCCCGATCTAGCTTTAAAAAAAGTGTCTATTTTTCCTCAGCGCCGCTCGTATTTTGAAGGATGCAACCGCGACGCGCACATGAATCGACGAATCACAACCCAGCAGCGTACCTCTTGTCACGCAGCCAACTTTTAATGCTATAATTTCCCGACTCCTCTATCTGATGCTTGTTTTCTTTTCGTTTGCAGTACATAGGGGAACTAGTTAAAGACTACAACTGCTTTAATCCTAAGGTATGGACCTGATTCCTGGATAAAGACGATTAATTTCGACACTTCCAGCACTGCGCGATTTGACTTCGACACATACATACTTGGCCAGAATGTCCTGTGGAACGACGCTTCAACTAGCAAATCACCCAATTCTCAATAGGCGTGGAGAGCTGCAGACCTGGAGAGCTAAAGTCTAGTCAGGTAATCCTTATATGAATTTTAATGAATAATTTCTGGTTGAAGAACAGTCAGAAGCCTGTATGAACACTCCGAAATACCTCCACGAGGTCCGAAACAGAAGTAGCTTTCCAATGTGCTAGTGATCCTTTCCTACCCATATTGCAATTTCAAGAATGCGACTCAGGAGGATTGGTATCAATGGCGCTGAATTCGCGGTGATTTGTTTGCGCCGACATTAACAACCATGAATTCGCTTGGGAACACGTCGGAAATGGGCGCCTTCACTGCCATCTCACTACTAAAATCAGATAGCTGACCGCGGACGTGCGCGGCTCGTCTTTCGAGAGCATTATCCAATTCACACTTCTCCCACGACGCTCATCCTGTTTCCCATGTGGACTATATATGTGCGGACGTAAAACGCATATTTTGACTTGCACTGCCGAATACATTCGTGGATCTGCATGAATTCGTTGTTATTATCTCCCTCTCTGTTAACGCAGCTCATGCCAGGGGTTGGTGATTAGATGTATAGTAGCCGAGATTCAATTGGAAATATCCCTTTGTCTTCAAATAGCTTCTCATTGGATCATCCATTTATGCAAGTTCGATCAAGATGAGGTCAAGGCCTTTAGTCGTACTCAGAGTAAATTTATCTTAGTTAAACGCTGCCCAGCTATGTACATATTCTCGGAGATTGTCCCGGTAACGGGTTCTTGGGCTCTACATACTGTGTTTAGTACAGGGTGCGGCAAACGTCTTTGGACAAGCATATTCGATCTTCAGAACATGAGGAAGGAGAAATCGGAAAAGTTGATAGTTTCTGTGGATTACCAGTTCACTTGTTAACATAAATAATATTTTTGATTCCAAAATTTCCTCCACTGGTAGCGACACGAGCTTGTCAAAAAATAGATGTGACGTTGGCTCGGCGCGCAACCTGATGAACTGAAATTCATTTCGGGCCTTCTCCGAAGCTTCGGAAGAGGGTCCATATTCCTGCATAGCTTTAGAAAGGCCATAGCCTGCAGAACCCAGAAACCACTTCGATATCTTCCAGACTAGATGTGGGACCTCGGTAAGCGAATATTTGTCTCCACCATGGCAATAGAGAAGAATACTCACTTTAACAGGCCATTTCGTCATTCTATGAAACTGAAATTATCATCTATCTATAATATTAATAAAACAGCGATGAAAGTGCTCTCAAACAAGCGAAAATAGCTGTTGTAGCACGATTTCCGTGTTTGCATGCGAAAATTATAATCACTGCCAAACGCGAAGCCAACAATGAACCAAGAAGTGTCCTACGGATTTTTTAGATTTCCCAGAGATTTTTTTCTGAGTTCCATAGTAGAAGGCTTCTGCCACCCCCCACAGGAGTTCGGAGTCTCCTCACGAATAGATGGAGAAGTGGTGGGGGAAAAAATACCTCCACTACCTGCGCGCCAGACCCCATGTCTCACCTGTACTTTCCGAAGGCGTTGAACAAATGAGAAGAGAAAACCTCAGGAACAAAAATAATATTTATGCTCACAATTAGGTCGTAAAGAGAAAATAACCATTGGTTTTTTCAATTCCCCCCTCCGTGGATTTTTAGCGAGCGTTTATGCTTGTCCAAAGACTTTTGCCGCACCCTGTAAGTATGTGTGCACTCACCTACACTGTCAGCTCTTAGGAAAACTAGCTCAAGTGACATTCCAACAACGTGTTTTTGAAATTTTCTCCTGAAGCATGTTCACCATTCATTTCGCTACGGATTTCGGGATACTAAATTCCTGAAATAACGAGTAAATTCTGGAACAAAGTGAAGTTTAAATACTCTCAATTTCCCTAAAGCAACCGCTGTGACGATAAAAAATTCATTTCCTTTCTTCAAAGTTATCGTGAACGCTTGCTGCAATGTTTCAATTACCAGTGTTTTCTCCACTTTACCTCCCAGCCTCAAAAATTATGTAGTAGTTAGGATTTGCAGTTTTTAGTGAACGGGTGATAGTAAAATATTACCTGCTCAATTTATTCCTACTGTATCTGCCATAATCCTCCCTCTATAGCTCCTTCTTTGCCTTCACTTCCATCCCTGACTGCGATATCGGAGAGGATCCACGTGGATTTGTGCAGCTACAGATGCAACTTTACTGAAACGGCGATTTCTTTTATTTTGAAACCACAAATTAGGAAGATTTTGTCAAGTTTCGGAAATTTTTAGGTCCCAAGAAGCAGTAACTTCTTGTCGAATTTACAAGCAAGGTGTTTCTAATGAAATATGTCGGTTCATTTTTTAGTGAAGCAATAGTCTGTATGTATTAAAGTGGAAAGTTTCTTCAAAAGTTTGTGTGTATCTCCGAGTTTTCAAATTTGAGATATCAAGAAAAGTTTTCGCTGCTATTCTCCTCAGAATCAGGTAATTTGATTTTCACTAAAAAGCTTCCAGTTTCCCAAGATTCGCCCAAAAAACTAAAAGCTTTTCGACAAAACATCTCACTATCTGGATGCAAGGAGAATAATATCAAGAAGAGCAGACTTTAGAGCAAAAAAAAGTTTTTTTTCCATAAAACACTGTGCCTAGAGGGGTATAGAAGGATATACATATATGTAGGGATTACTCTTTGGTTATGAAAAATGTGAACAGACGCAAATATTGTGCTAAGTCAAGCAATTTCTGGGCTTTTCTGACGTATTCTCTAGTTACAAGGCTTCTCTCTTAGTACTGCATCTCTGTTGGAGCTGCTGGAAAATTGAGAAGCTGGGAACAAGTTGATATATCACTTATGAATATAAGTACGCAAATGTTAGAATAGGATCTTTGAACTGCTTTGCCTTTTTCCGCATAATTTTTAGGGTTTGGATTTTTTTGGTGTACAAGGGTAGGGATCATGATATAAACAACCAAGCAAACTAACGATAGTTGGCGTGATTGATTATTCTGCAAACTATGCGATGTTAAGAGATGTAAAACGTGAAAATTGGTTTGCTACGAATCCAGGAGTTCCGCCTTGTATCCAAGTTGAAGTTTTCTTTCTCTTTTTTATTGAGTATTCACCATTCACTATTAGCTCATATACTTTCCTCAGTGCTTATGTAACATGTTCGCGGTAGTTTAGGTGAAATAGTCTAGGTATCCTTTCCTGTTCCAGACAAAGCTCTTTTTTCCGGATTCTTTAAAAGTCTTCCCAACTTCGAGATTCTCACGCATAAGTGGAAAGTGCTAATTTGGCCAATTCTTCCTTGACAATAGCTCATCCTCCCGAGAATAGTCACTTACCCAGCAGTGGGAGTGTGAAGCTTTACTCATCCAGTCGCCATCCACACATCATGTTTTTCTTTTTGCATTGGAGTCAATTACTTCCACTAGTTCTTACGCCACCATTGGTTTTCCGTTCTCGGAAGGAGGGAATACTCAAGAAGAGAAATAACTCTCACAAGAAGATTGTTCTCGTTAAGTGTTTTGACAAACGGCCCTTTGTGCAACCTCCAGCTGCCTCATAAGCAAACGCTTCCCAGCGTTCAAGTGTTTTTCCTTAGCAAAAGCATAGCCATTCATAAGAATTAGCATCATAACTGTTTCTCTGTTCTCCCGGCAGCAGTCTTCCTTTGTAGATTCTTCCTAGAACTCTGCATAGAACCTTGATTTTCTCCAAGCTTTTAAACATAGTGTTGGGAAGACCCTAAAGTAAAATATATAATAGTAACTGTTCCTGGGAGTGAACTCTATCGGTTTATTCCAGAAAGCTGACACTTTCCAATTAATGTTAGAAGACATCTATCATCAACACTTAATTGTGATGAGTACTAGAAATCACTGCTTTGGAGGTCTCTGCGACCGAGCGCTGCCCAGAATTTACAGATGCCCATCCACGGTTTACGAAATGCTTCTATTTGGGCTGTTCCATATTATTAATTCGAATACAGTATAGTACAGTAATGCGAATGCGGTTTATGGATGCGGGTGGCACGTTCTCCATGCCTAATTCAAAAAAAAAAAACCCGTGCTCACTCCCTTTATGCACATTACTTGAATATTGACGTAAATAATTAAAGGCGTTCTTCTTGAAGCAATTGTTCCTCTTCGCTACGTACGTAGCTTACCTTCCTTGAGCTATTGTGAGCTACTTATGCAAGCAACTGCGTACGTATATGTCTACAATGGCAGCCAGTTATTCACATTTCACTTTTTTTCTTAGCTGATCCTTAAGATAAAATTTACACATTAGGATTGAGATGACCTGTCAGAGCAAATTTCAGAGAGAATTCCATCAATCTAATTTTCTTTTGTCAGCTTTAATCTAGCAAAACTTTTGATAAGAGTTGCGATTTTTGTTATACAAAATTAACCGCTTCGCCTATCATATTTCCTCATCGTCACTGTATTTCAGCAGAAACTATTATATAACTACTACATATTAGGTTGGGCAATGAGTTCATGCAATTTTTTTCGCCTTAATGTTTTACTGGAAAATGAACTTTGTTTGATTTAGTATAACATACCAATTAAGGATTCAGAAAAATTGGAAAAAAGTTTTCCATAAATTCAGGGGTGACACATAAATCATGGCTATTTTCCGAATAAAGCACGTTCATATATATATATATATATATA
>JARK01001364.1:692065-708843 GCA_000688135.1 Ancylostoma ceylanicum | reverse complement strand
TATATATATATATATATATATAATCATTCTAAAGGCTATATGAAACAACGTTTTCTTGTACTTCACATATTTTATGCTTGTTCTAACCGGTAAGATGAAAGGATGTCTAGTAGTGGCTATGGAACTATGTAGTTGGGGGCTATCCAATAACCATCTTCCACAAGAGGTTCTTCACACATTCTGGCATGTAGTTCTTCTGAGGAGCTTCCAGTAGTTTGGTTTGAGGTGTTGTTGTTTTATTATTTTTGGTTCATCTTTTGACCATTTAGCTTGTTCCAGTGACTCTAGGGCGCTCCGATGAAAAAATCAAATAAACAACAGTCGGAGCAATGGAGTGCCCAATGTTTTCCCTTCTATGTAACAATATTCTTCTTCTTTCGGCGGTCAGGAGCAAATGTGTATGTCAGCAAAAACTATGCAGAACCGAGAGAATTTAAATTTGAGCCGGTATTAATGACGTTTGTGCCCAAGTTCATCTGTTATATCTGAGGAATCCCAGCAGTTGGAGCTGTATAGGATTTCTTATCCAACTTCAAAAATCCGAAATTTGGCAGGGTTTGCTGCTATTTGAGTGGTGTTTGGTCGCTCTTGAGTTGCTAATCAGTAGCTATTTGACTGTAATTCGATTCATAGATGAAAATCGAATAGCAATGAAATTACTGCCTTACAGCAACCGAACACCACTGATTAACAATGCAATTCAGCCCTTTCTTGGGAATTCCCTTTGAAGTGATACGCAAAATTCCTGAGAATTTAAGAAATTTCCACAATTCTTCATCAGATCCTCGCACTTGGTTATCTCCGCTTCCCTCACTGAAATGATATAAGACAAACAATGCAGCTCAAGATGATTGCGTGCTAAATGAAATTGCTGCCACTGTATATCAATTTTGTTTGTTGTGTGGGTGCAGATGAAAGCAGCAAAGTGCAGTGCAAGGAGTGGCATGTGAAACCGGTTGCCTAAAGTGGAAATTTCTATAAGGGAGGTTTAGTGAAGCACGAAATCTGTGTTGATAAAGGATTAGCAGAAACTCTGCGTCATCACTGAGCACAGGAAAGACTAAGGATTGACGGTGCATTAGTGCCAGAGTCTTTCAACAACACGAAGTTCTGTACTTGCTTACTCAGACATGCTCGCTAAAAATGAGGGAGTTTATGGTGAAATTTCTGAAGAAGCATCTTCTTTTGACACGCTAGGGGTTCAGCACATTTTGTATAGGTGGTCAAATAATGTATTGAGCTCCGGTTGAACCAATCTGATTCGTTGTATTTTGTACTTTCTAATGTAGTCCCGGAAAAGGGCAATCGAAGAAAGCGAACTTTTTAACTTTTAATTTTCTTAGCGAAATTTTTTTTAGGCATAGGGTAATGCACCATGCACATGACGTGGTCATCTGGGGACAAAAAGTCGTGATGCAACATGTACATTGTACTGTCCACATTGGGTTGAACACAACGAAGATTTTCAAGCAGTGGTTGTAGGAGACCACCCACAAATTTTTGATAACCAGTTTTTTCTTTTTGAAACAAGCGAGAAAAAATAGAACGAGATGGGTTTCGAAAAAAAACCTTCAAAAAACTTTCGAGAGACTAGAATTAGATGAAGCACGAGCCCCTCGACATTAATTCGGCTACATCATCGCACCAGGCGAAATTGAGAAGTAGTCTACGAGTTTGAACTCCATGACTAATGACTAATCCTTCTTCCTCTGACTTTGCTCGATCGGAACGTTCTAGAAGCATTTCGGCGTGAAAACCATGTGGAGGAAATATGAATGTTTTTTTAATTAAATTAGAGTAATTCCACTCAAAGGCAAGCGAAGACGTGCAATACATTCCAACTCCCAGCCAAAATTATTATAGATCAATCCAAGGAAGTATTTGCAAGGAATGCTGGGGAAATTCTCAGTTGTTGCAATCCTAGACAACGGACTACATAATGAAACATTTCAAGCTAATGTCGTGGCACTTGTCGTACAGGCATCTCTACCACAAAGAGTCCTATCACTAGAGACCACTGGTGCCGTAGATTAATTTATCATTCACTATATTTTAGTATTTAAGTTCAGAATTCAAGAAGAAACTCTATGAAGAACATCGCATTTGCCAACACACTTTTAGAGTCCTTTCCATTCATTAACCTTGAATTTTTGTTTGTTTTATGTTTCGACAAAAAAACACTCGGAATAATCCTTTCTCGTTCCAATTCGTAACTACAGGAGGTGAAATAGCTGGCCAAATGACTCCGAATGCAAGAGCCTGACTTATGATCCGCATATACTTTAGGTTACAGCACTCACCACTTTGTGGAATTGCAGCACTCTTGTTTATATACATGTGCATGTAGTATGTGTAGCCGAAAGGTGTGGACTGATGTTAGCGCCGAAGTGTGGACTTTGGACGTCGTTTTGGTGTCTTTAAGCATCTTTAAGCGCAATGCTTACAGCGGCGTGTGTTTGGCTTAGTGCGCACACTAATCGCCGCTCCGTAAGTCGTGTTTCTTCTGTCTAATTAGACCATCACAGGGCGACTGTCCGTCCGGCCAGCGTTTGGCCCACACCCTCATCTGCTAGCTTTTTGCATCTGTACAGCTTTTATTTTCCTGAGCTGACAGGATAGCAACTTCATCATTTCACTGATATTATGAAAAAATATCTTTATCTCTTTGATTGTTTGAGTATCCAGGAAACTTTCTGAAATGGGGCTTTGTTAAGTGATACTTGGAAATGAGCAAGATAACAAAAGCATATGTAGGTAGGGTAATGTTGTTCCGAATACCAGAATAGAACCTTGAACTATCCATACTTCCATGTCCTGACGACCTAGCGATGTATGGTTCTAGGTAAATTCATGTGCACGCAGTATGTATAGCTGAAAGGTGTTATGTCAGAGTATTTGTAAGTCAAACGTATCAGTAACCTACTGTTACACCAGGTACCTATTTCCAACATTGAAAAAATAAATCTCACTAGCTTTCCAGCTTTCGAGGAGATTCTGGCTACCGCAGAAATGTCGTAATAATAGCCGATCTGTCAGGTATATGCGAACCATTCCTGATTGTCGAATTTTTACGATTCCAACTCCTGCTTATGTATGGATTAGATCAATGATACTAGGATAAGAGCTCACAACTATGTATACCGTTGGAAAATGAATGTTATCACTGGCAAAGAAGCAAAAGAATTACTTCAGTGCGAACCCAGCATACCAGTCATTAAAATATACTCCTCGCTGCATATTTTGAGAGTTTGTTGCAATTCCGTTTCTTTGCTTCTTTTCCAGGAAGTCCTACAAGTACGGGGGTTCGTGGGCTGTTTGATTATACCTGTCTCTGCGTTTCTAGGTGCATAATTATGGTCTGCCAGTGGGTTTCTGGGTGCTGTGCGGCTTGCTTTCATCTCATGTAACTCAGTAGTGGAACATACTGACAAATCTCGGAATTTTATATCCTACCGTGCAAATTTCCCTTGAATTATCAGATTTAAATAGGGCTATGAGAGGGCGACGGTGAGCGACGCTGTCGAACTCCTACTCTTCGTCGGTTTTTGATCGTTCAGCGTACTACTGTGTAAGGATACAGTCAACTGGCTTCATATAAAAGTAAGTGGAGTGGTTGACATAGCAAATATCCGAGTACCCGTTCCTGAAAACTTCAACTTTCCGTCATTCATCTACTCGAAAATCTAACTTTGAGCTTAGTTTTTATTTTGGATCCTGACTTTTTTTGGTGTTTCCAGAATTGGCACATGTTCGTTTGGATGAGTCCTCATTCTCTCCCTAATAATTCCTTTTCGTTTTTTTTTTACCGTAGAGATTAAATCATGCTGCACCTTGCAGTAAATTACCGTTCCTTCACCTTTTCCCCTTCGCTTCCATCTACGTCATGTGAGTATTTGCGTAGTGAGGCAGGTACATAACCCTTGGACTAGAACTGGAAATTTCTTCCTTCGCACCAACCTAGCAAACATTCCACTCCTCCCTCTGCTTTTCTGGAAGGGAAAGTTCATATCCTCGTTTGCAGAGGCATGCAAGTGCGGGTACATACATCCCGTTCGGGTCACTGTATGTGGTTACTGGGAGGAGTACTCTCCATCCTGCATACGTGAGCGGATAGTATACATTGAAGAGGTCTCACGGGCCCACACCTAGTAATTATTTGAGGCTACCAGACTGCTCCGATTTAGGACTATAAAGGTACCCACATGGTCTAGGTAGGTGTAGCTGGAATTACTTTACTTTTACTTTTAGGATTTCTTTCTACCGGAAACGAGTTATTTCTATTTTCCACCGTTTTGTTGGTGATATGCACTGTGCATAATCACGTGACCGAAAATAGTTTGTCAGAATACACCACTGTACTAGTTATTGGCGAAAACAACGGAGCACATCTAGACCGTGTGTGCATCAATTTACACCTAGGTTCTCATATCTCCTACGTATTTATCCACGCTCAACAACAGCGTTCGTCCTCACCATAATATGGACGGGCGGCGATGAGATGATCGTCATCCGAATGACAGGCAACCGCTGCCCAGGTTCTCTTTCCATTCCGTGTACACTACAGATTCCGACAACACCGATAACCCAATTATTCCACACCGGCATATCGTTCCTCGTACAATATGATAGTATGTTCCGTTGTTGCTTGTTTGGACTGGAGATACCCGGTTTTTTTTTTCAAATTCACTCATCCTAAGTTTTAGTCACAGAGGACTGCTTAATTATTTCTTGGCCAGAAATCCATCACTGGTCCTGCTAACTTTTCGTATCGAATAGAATAAGGATCATTTTATTTTTAAGCCAAGGCTGGGTTTTGTAGGAGGCTTTAGCATTGGAGTAGTTGGCCGTAAAATATGTTTCCCAAAAAATGCGCGTTTCTTTGGAAATTTTGCTGCAAAATTCACAACTTGTTCAAAGGAGATTCATGACGTAGTATCTGAAACAATCGATATCTATTCTATTCTTCATAATGCAGATAAGCGTTTATTACCTATGCTAACTATTCATAAACGCTTCACGCACTCTAATAAATAATCTTGCTTTCTCGCGAATCAGGCTGATTCTGCAGACACCTATATACTGAAACAGATGGTTAGTTTCTTCTGACCATTCTCGGTTCTTCTGATTCTAAGTAAAACCACTCATGTCTTCCAATAAATAAATGTAATATACCAAGTTCTGCTCAAATCGTCACAGTCGTGGGCTACTAGGTGTTCTCTTCTGAAGGCGAATTTTCCGCTCACTCTCAGATTCAACCACATCGGGAACAAAATATTCGCAAGCCACCTTTTGTACTATGTATACTGAAATTCTAGTGTGCAATTATGTTCACACAAACCAATCTACGTGCACTCGCTGTACTTAGGGAAAGTTAGAAAACTCGTCTCAACTCGTCCCATTTTGAAATTTACGTGATTCTATACTCGCTTCTTGTGGTTTACAGATTCATCTCAGGGTTATGTCTCGTCATTTTTTAACGAACATAATTACTATGCCGCAGATATTGTAGTGCTAGTGAGGTAGTCTTCTTTATTTCGTTCGTGACTTTACCAACTATGTACATATGCGCATCATTTTGACGTTGGTCAGAAGCAACTCCTTACCTTTAAATACACCACGTTTGAGTTGATGCTTCTCAACGGCTGTTTGGCTTGAAACAGGCCTTTATTCGTCGAAAACCAGCTGAAGAAAAAACTGGTTCACTCCTGAAGTTTCACCTATGTGAACAAATTGAATCAAATCATGAGGCCTAGACGGGAGCTCGTTTTTGAGGCAAATAGTTCTATGTCATTTTCATTTTACTAATTTCAATCACATTCTTCAAGTGTAGTTGCAACTGTATGTGTAATTATTCTTAACCTAAATTTGGACTCTCAGGATGTGAAACAGCCTTATGCAACGAACCATTAAATTTGATCCAAAACAATTGTCAAAGTAGGAATCGTTGGTTCGGATGAGCTAGCAGAAGTTTTTTTTCTTGGAGAATTTTCGTGGATCTTCGAAGACATCCTCTGTGCTCAGATTTCTTGATTAAACTCTCATGCAGAGCTGACCGCTGTGCTGGATCTCCCTCATTCTTTCATTGGCAGTGGTCGTGAACGTGAACCACTTGTCGCTATGCGTTTCCTAATCTGAACGAGTTGTCTGTGGAATGTTTCGCCCACGTAGATCGTTTACGAAATACCAGAAGAGAGAATTCTTTCGATGAACAGCGCTGTTTCGAACTTCCTCCGCGTGAAAATTAAGACACAAACTAGTTTCCAAGAGCATGGCTCATAAAGTGCGCAAATTCCATAAAGTGATACACTAATCAAGTGTGTGGTTCATGTGGTTGAGAACCAAAAAAAAAAAACTGCCGCGAAGAAATGTCCGGAAACATCTTGGAGTACCAAAGATGTTGACAAAAATATATTGCAAATCGCCTTTGAACCACTTTGAATAAAGCTCAACACACCAGAGATCCCATGAGACACGTGTGACTCAGCGCTATCGTCCCATTTTGGGCCATGCGTGGATGAGTCAGACCCTTCAGTTGTCCTATTGGAAAGTCCATGGAGATTACAATGACCTTCAGATGGCTTATGTTGGCAAATCCAGATCAAATGTGACTAAAAATTTTATCTTGCCAAGATTTATCCAGTGCAAAATGCTTAAAGTATAATTCTTTCGTGACCGACTTCGAATATTCCACTGAAATTTTGAAAATAGTCCAGAAAACAGGAAATATTCATTGGAAATGATTGGCCTTTTAAGATCGGGATATGCTTCGGCAAGTGAGACATTTCTTTTCTCAATGTTCTCTAATAGAATAATGTTCTAATACCAAGTTTGGTCCTTCTGGACCTACCGATACAAAGTCCCTGAATCAGTGACCTAATTCTCGCAGTGTTTTTAGTGGCCTGATGCATTACATAGTTGGACCTGGATGATGGTTCATCCACAGATTAAGAGAATGTGGGCGCGGTCACAATCAGCAGAAGGCAAAAACTCCCGCGATTGTGAATGCGATGATTTCATGGTAATGGAAGTATTTGTGACGTACTTCGAGATGTTGTGCGCAACTAACAAGGCTGAGTCAGCGATTTTTGAGGTTCTAATATCATGGCGCACCTCAAGGGTGCGAAAGTTAGTTACTTACCAGTTATTACAAGGTGATTTCGGCTAGCTGTAAGTTCTGTAACATGTCTATTTTTCTACATCTAATATGTGTTGAAATAGCTATGGGAAAATTTGTCCCCCGTAGGATATCTAGTACATCCAAAACACACGAATACGTACTTTCCACCAAATATGGAAATGATCCGATGGTCCTAATCTCCGATGATATGAGTTGTTCCAGAAATTAGAGGGCCCAATCGTTCAAAATTCCGGATCATTCAAAAATCTGGAATATTAGATCTGTTTTCTGGTATCCGTGTAGACATATCTACATTATTCGAGAGGGGCTAAGGGCTAAGTCTCATTATTTGAATATTCAAGAAAAAATTTATATTACCAGCTCACATAGCCAGTACATTGCAAGCAATTTTTCAGCAGGTGCTCCTCAGATCCACTGGATTCTGTCCAATAGGAAAAATGTGAACAAGGCGGAGGGATAACTCCGTTTTTCCAACCGAGATGTTTGTTAGGAAAGAAAACGTTCTATGTCCTCGATTTCTAACAATACTTCGGACAAATCCACATCACACCGCGCTGCTCCAGCCTGACAAGCGTTCAGTTCCGTGACGTCCTCTTGATCGCGCATGAATGCAGGAAAAAAACTAATCGGCGTTGGAATCCTCAGGTGTAGATACGGTTTTTGCATCTGTAGATTTATGGCCTATGACCTCGCATCTCTCATTTCTTACATTTTTCTGATGAATCGCTCTATTTGCGAGGAATTACGGTGGTTGACAGCATTCTTAGTCGAGTATATAACTTAGAAGGATGTTCATTTCTTAATGTTTGGTAAATATCTCTGACTGGTGGTTCATTACAAAGCACTTCTCTCTCAAGCTCACAACTCCTGAGTCTGTTTAGAGGAGAGCTACAAACTAGAGCCCTCTTTTCAAAACAAGGCCAAACCCATAGTGGTCCTTAACCCTAAGGAATGACAATTCCGGATATTTGAAGCTACATCAAGCTTTATTCATTTTCGACTCACATTTCCAAGCTATGCGCGTGAATGGAGAAATTACTACTGCGTAATTCAAAGTGTTCCAGAACTAAGCGGTTTTTTGCCTAGCTTCCATCCTCTCTGTCAGCACCGCTCGTCTGAATCCATTATAAGTTATTCCGCCCCAAGCCCTTCAACAAAGGCCGCGTCTCTTTTGGCGAGTGGAATTTTCGATCACCCTTCACCGTTGGTCATTTTAGGTTGTGCAAATAATAGCTTTTCAAACAGAATTTTAAATGGTGAGGCGTTACAGTTTATGCACGTAGCAAGGTAGAATTTTTACTGCTTTTCAAGCGCATCACTTTATTTTACAATACTTCCGAGTACTTTGTAAATGTTAGGGATTTCCTGGGTTAAAGCGAATGCTCTGGTCGAATAAATGCTCCCCGTTCCCATTTATTGTTTATAATGATGTTTAATGGGAACATCATGACTCCATTTTGATTTTTTAAGCTTTTTCATTACATTCTCTTCTTTGGCGTGATATTACTCCTAAGTAATAGTCTAGGTAACTGAAGTCAAACCACAACTGCTCCCGCTACATATTTCGAACTCACTCAAAGCTTGCTGAAGGAGGCCCTAACTTACGTACGTACTTATACTTTTCCCACGCAATATTGTCGGCGATCTGTTCATCTACGCATATATTCTATGCATGACGGGTATTTCGGCCCGCGCATGTACCAGTGCGTGCGCGGACCAAAATATTCGGCCCTCACTGCTGGGATCCCCTTGATTGTCCTATTTCACAGCGATGGAGAGTTCTAGCGCCGTTCATATAAAGAGGAACGAATTCTCATTTCTTTTTCTCTTCATCTAATTCCTTTTTGTTTGTTTTCTTGTTGCGGCAATTTGTTAGAAAGCTGGCTGTCGTTTATGAACCTGTATAAAATGTTTCAGTGTAATAAGAGTTCAGTCCTGTGGCTGGATTACGGTTTGTCTATCATGAAAAAAATCTGACCTTAGATATTAATTCAACCGGAAGATGTGCGAAATTCATTCTCACTTACTGGAGCTAATCCAGATCTCTTTAGCAAATCTCACCAATTCTTGCAGTTTGAGGGGGGTTAGTTACGCAGTTAGCTGAAGTTTGAAGTTTTCCCGGAAGAGTAACCTCGGAGGGTAACAATTGCCGTGTTGGACAAATCTGAATTCAACATCTGAGCTTTGAAAAAAACCCTGTTGAAAGAGATATATAACGAAAGGTATGGAAGCAATAGTTTCCTACGATTCCGTTTGTAACTCCAACTTTTTTTCTCAATCGTAATACAAAACCGATGCCAACAGTTTCTCGGCTTTTATTTACACAACTAAAACCACTGTGTATGAAGTTCCGAGTCTTTCAGTAATGTCCGGAAAGGCTTTATTCTAAATCTCGTTCATGGTGCTCCTCTTCTGCTTCCTTGCGCAACCTAACTCCTTGTTCAAATAGTGCTAGTCCAGAAGCACTGCGTTGTTTTCGCTAAAATTTTATCCACGCACTACAAACTGTTTCGAAAAAATATATTCGGGTTTTGAACTCTATTCCAGAGGCTATAGTGACATCGCCAAGTAAAGCTATCCGGGAAGGTCTCCGCTTGCTGCCGTCCCCTTTTCCCGATATTCTTCTTCTGTTTTTTTCCCGTCTTCCGACGCTTATATGTGCACACTGGCAGAGGCTTGTGTGCGCCATCATACGGCCCCACCTTACATACATATCACGGCCGAACAGGTCTCGACAGGTTTGCGCCCTCTACGACCTCAGCGCTGGACTCCAATCCTTTAGCTCATGAGGAATTGGCCGAGAGTAATCCCCCCCCCCCCGTCATACCGGCTGTTTTCTGCAGTTTGACCATAGCATCAGTTATTAATTTTCTCAGAGATCCTAGAACTTGATCGTACACTCCTCGATTTCATCGAAAAGCCTCTCCGCCTGTATACATAGATTTTTCCAGAATTTCAGTTTTCATCTTTTTTCCCATATAAAGCCTGCGAATAGTGCAGTTCTTTTGAATAGTGCTACGGCTACGAAAAGGCGGTGAGTGAGGAGGGCGTTGAGGGCAGTGGACGCGGTCTGACTTGTGTCAACACTCCTCCAATTACTGACCGCACACCGCACTCCGTTACTCTTGCGCCCCATTGCTAGTGAAAGGTGGAAATGAAGCAGCCGACGCGCTTATTGTGTTTCCTGTCTTTGGTCCACTCGCCGCTTATTCTCAGAACATTCCAGAGACGGCGTTCCAGGACACCAGAACAAGTGTCGCCCATGCTTGACGCGTCATTTTGTACAGTAATTCAATTACCAAAATTTATGCTAATCTCAGGCCCTCTACAGTCTCATCGTTCGCTTGCGTTATTTCCTGCGGAAGAACTTCTTTGTAACCTTAACCTCATGTGCACTTCTGCGTTGTGCGCACGATTTGCGACGTCTTTTTGCACGAATTCTGCGCCAAATAGGTTTAGCGCACGATTCATGCGACATCTTCCATCATTTTCTTATATTACAAGAATGGCGCAATTTTGCTGCTCTGGCTCACTTCGCAGTGGTTGCAGATGTAGTATGTGCACGAAAAGGATGAAACGAGCGTAGAATGTTCACGGATTTCTACTTGTGTATCCTTCTGGATTTACTGCAACTGTATATCACCTGTCAAGAGTGAGTGAAATCCATCCTGTTTATGTATCTTGGCAGTAGGTACAGTAGCTATCTAGAATTTGTCTACATCTAGCGCTTACAGTTACTACGAAATAAATTATGCATTAAAGTGGTACCACGAGCTGAGTAGTACGTGATGGATATTTCCTTCAAAATCCTTCTTATGAATAACTGCTTCTTCTAAATAAATGAATATGCTGGACGTTTTTTTTTAATCTGCGAAACTTACCGTACTACGCATGACATTTTCACTGCTCATTCATCCAGTAATCGATGGATTGTACGCCCAACAACACATGCTTACACAGGTGGAAAATCTGGACTAATAAATTATTCCATTATTCTCGTTGAGTATTGAGGTGTAGTAGTGGAAGTATTACTCCGGAACCATTATATGGCAATTATCTAAGGCTATACAAATAAATTCTGGCTCCACAAACAGGCGTGTCTCACCGAAGTTTGCTTTTCAGTGTCCTTTCAGCGAGTACATAGTGCAGCTGGTCACACTTTGTGAGGTTTTTGGATAAGCTTTGTTCGGATTGTTTTCTTAGTAATAAATGGTTACGATTTTCACGGAGAGCACGTTTTCATTTCGAGCACTCCTGAAAATTTATGTGGAAAATTTCTGATTTAGTTTTCCTTTTTTTCTGCGCCTGTAGGCCGTTCAATCCAGTGTCTTTTTGGGAGTACGTTGTCGTAAATGTATTGTTGATCGACGCTGGGGCGCTGTCACTGATAAGGTGTTCCTCCCCCTCATCACCTTTCTTTTCCCGTACATCACTTAATTGCCTCTCTTTTTACGAGTCTATTTCTAATAGCTACTGTCTGCGGCAACGAGTCTTGCTCTATTTTTCGATCACGTACAGGTCTCTACGTCCTATTATCTTCCGAAGAACATTTGCTCCACTTACAGAATAGGAGTTCTCGTTTTGTGTTATGAGGCACTTCAAGCCTTCTTTGTCTAATCCGTGATCGTTTGGATTGACTAAGAGCATCGTTAAGCTGACCTCTTGAAGGCATTCGTAGACGATTCTTGACTAGACTATAACAAAACGAGATCCATAGATTCTTATATTAGTACTACAGATCCACAAATACAGAATCAATGCTCGAAGTGCACTTTGCACTTGCGAATTGGACGAATTAGCGAGACAAACTGTTAAAGACTGGTAAATACTCACTTTTACGAGCATTTTCGCCATATTTCAACACAAATGGAAGGTTTAGGACATTAGCTATGAGGTCGTGAGGATCGTGCGAGTTAATCGGGTGCTTTTTTGTCTCGTAGCCTCCCCGAAATCATTGAGGAAGTGCATTCGCGCTTTGGTTCGACCCAGTTTAACCAACGATCGTTAAATGCGAAGGTTTGCTTCGTATTCGTACACCTGCTCGATCAATATGACTCAATTTGTGATGAGGTAATTTACCGAAATGCACGAATCCTGGACTTCCTGGACGTATTCCAGGTAGTGTCCATGGATTTTTGTCGGATCTTTTCTTATGCACGCGTGTGTCGTTTCTCTCGGGATTTTTTCCGCATTGTGCCCATTTAATGAATTCTTTGCATGTCGAAATTGCACCGCAATGTGACTCATGTGCTTGTTAAGATGTGACTAATTGGGCTGCTCATTCGCTTTTCTCCTATTTCGCTTTCATCGTCTGAGCATTCAGAAGGAGGCATTCGAGCTTCTGACGCTGACGCTATAACTTCTACGTTAAAATGTGCTCACGTTTCAACGTCATTTTTGTTCTAAAGACGCTTGCGTGATCAGCTGTTTTGCAGTAGCTACAGTTATCCGGAAAGCATTTGACCTGGCCTCTTCGTTCCTCTAGAATAGTTGGTCTTCTCCGAGAGAAATTCCACNTTTTTTGTGAAAAAATCGATATATTGATCTGTGCTGCACACTATTGCGTCACGAGAAATGATGCATACTGCAACAGAAGAACCACGTTCTGAAAAAATCGATAAATCGATCAGTGCGGCGCGCTTTGCCTCACGGTAGTGGTGCGCAGTGCAAAGGAACAGCTGCGTTCTGAAAAATCGATATATCGATTAGTGCGGCGCGCATTTGCCTCGCGGGAGCCTCTTATGATGGTGAGAAGCTTCTTCACCCCCTCCAACAATATCCACCATCTTTTGGTAAAATTTGTCGAAGTGTGGCTAGCGTCGGCGAAATTTTCGAATATTCATTCGAATACTCGCGAAATCAGCGGATATATACTGGTAGGGCTTGTAGGCTTACTAAGCTGGTATCTGGGGCGTTGGACTGCCTCCTCGATCTGCCTAAAGTGTTGGCGGTTACTGCCTTTCTTCTCCAGGCGATCCTGCTGCTTCCCTAATTCACTCCCCACATCCTGATTGTATACATACTGTGTTCACCAGCAGTGTGAAACAAGCTTTGGTGGCAATTTTTGAATTTTTCTCTCCACACGAGCTGTTTCTTTTGTTGCGAAGAACCGATACTAGTCAATAGTACTAGTACTAGCCAATATCACTGAATAGTAATAGTAGAAGCTTGTAAATACTGCGCCTTCTAGGGGTGAACAAGTTTTTCTCGCTTGAATTGGTTGTATTTACTATTTTGCCAGTGTATTTATTGTTTGTTTACCATTTGCGTATGCTTGCTAGGGCGAATGCTCCTTACAAAATATACTAGCTCTCCCTCAGAAAGATATTTACACTGAATCTTCTGTGGATTCGTAGAGACATGGAGCGTGGAGACAATCGCAAAGGTTCCCAATGGTTTTTTTCAAATGCCAGTTTTTTATTCGCTAAACTATGTACATATGTAGCTGGCTGGAAGGCTACAACCGTTCTGGAAACGTTCTCAAGCACGTGCGCTAGGAGTTCAAGCTTGTTGGGAACGCCCATGAGTCATTTAGGTTCACGACCTTCCCGTGGACGAGCGTGGATTTTGCTGCAAAAGCATCATTTGCTGGCAGGTCGATCAATCATCTAGGTAGGAGTGTAGCCATTGACTGAGAACTTTCTTCTTATCCCCTTCCCCCTCGTCACTCACTCTATCACACTTTAGGACAGCTTCACTTTTAGCTAATTTTCAATGAAAGAAGTGCCCGAACAGCTGCGACAAGGTTTAAGTGGCAAGGTTGATCCATGTTTTAGCGGCGGAAGTTATAAATTTTCTCCTAGCCATAATTCAAGTTTCGCTGGCTTTCTCTTATCCGTTTCAGAATTCCTTCATTTCTTATCTGCTGTTCTAAAAGGGCTCTGAAAGGCAAAAAGAGAACCAGTCCTTATAGTTTTTCGCTTCGAAAAAAAGTGGATCCATCGTTAGCACTGTATGCAGTTTGAATAAATGCTGACCTTCTTAGTATTTCTATGGCATTTTCTATGTGTGCAATGTTTGCTGCGCAGCGCACATTGTTTGAGAAAAAACCGCCACGCACACACGCTTTTGTGAGGATAACTTGTCTGAGGCGCGAGTCGAACGAACCACAATGAACTGCTCTAAATTCGAATCGTAGCCACTTGAAATTGCAAAGTCCCATTTTGTTCGGTGTCATTTATGGCTGTCAAAACGCTGACATTTTGAATAATTGACAAATTCTGAAGGGAAAGTTCAAAATTTTGGGCAACTTAGTTACTGTAGCGACGGATTTGATGGAAGAACTTTTGCCTATACACGGCTCGCTTCCGCTAAGTCTTCTATTAGAAGTTTTCGGATTCCTAAGCTGGATTCCTTGCAGAAAGAGCAAGTATTACGCCTTCTGTTATATCACCAGGAATAAAAACAATGGAATGAAAACTGCAACTCTGGAAGCTTTAAAATCACGAGTTTTTCACGAGGAATTTCTTCTGGAGTTTAAGGAAAAATGAATTTTCTATGCATTGAAGCGCTTGAAATGTATACTATACCTCTAACACACTCTTGCTTTTTCAATTTTTTCTTTCTCTTTATTTTCAAACGGCATGCATAAGCCTCAGGAAGAGACTACCCTTCTATGGATACATGGATAAATCTTGGAAACAGAATTCTCACCTATCAATCGTGAGTTCCCTTGTTGTGATGCTCATCCACGGTAGCTCCTCAATACTCTCACGGCTTCATTCATTCTCGCTGTTTCCGCTCGCCGAGGACGTCTTCTCATCGTTCAAATTTGCCTATTAATTCCCTTGAACATCTATTTTTAGATCTGTTACTAATTAGTACTACATTGCGTGGTGGTAGCACATCCTGAAAAACATAGGTTGGATAAGGGCTTTTTTATTTTTGATAATCTTCTCTTTAGGTGTCATATCTAAGTATCAATAAGAAAAGCAATAAGTAATACGTGAAATTCTCTGCGTCGATGAGTGTTTGTGGTTTTGGAACTGGTAAACAATAATGATTTCCAGTACGATTAGGTCTCGAGGCAATTCTATGAGACCTCATTTCTTTTTTTTTGTCAACGTACACGTGCCACCACTGGTTGTTTGCTTTCTGTTTGATCCAATTACGGTGAAAAATTTTTAGTGGATAGGTTCTTAAGCGCTCGACAAGTTCTCCTTCCTTTTATGAAGATGCCATGCATATTCACTTTCTCCCAACTCCCTAAAGTACCTGCAATCTCACTGTTCCTGATTTTGCGTTCTCTGGACACCGCTATAATATGTACAGCTTTCCAACAATATCTGGATCAATTTTCCAATGTTCCCGTTATGGAAGACATGGAACCCTTATATAGTAGCCATATCCAGAATCCAGAGCATTTTCCTGTCGCTATTTGGAATTCTAGTTTCTTCCGGCGATATTATCAAGCGCCAACTATCAGTTCACATCGTCTCTACGTTCCAATGATCCGTCTCACCGCTACGTTTATGGGATTCTATTGCCAGCGGTTTTCTTGTTCCTCATCCATGATGATGAACAATATATTCCAGCGATTTCAAGTCATTCAGAGAAAACTAGGTCATCTTTTTAGGTTTGAGGAAAACTATGGAAAGAGGAAAGCAGATTAAAGAAAAGGGGATGCGTTTCAGATCCGGAAAGATGAACCTTTTGTAGGGACACCATCTTTTTCAAATTATATGTATATCAATCTTGAAACAGGAACAACATCCCACAGTACCGTAAACGATGCTTGCTTTGAAACAGTATAAGGACAAAAGCAAGTGTCCATGAAATCATGGATAGGCCAACTGAGGGAGTGATACCAGCAGGTAAATAAGCTTTTGCATAAGTTTATTGGCGAGTTCAAGGATTTCCTCAATATCAGTTAGACCCTTGATATCCATGTTAAGTGAGAAACGGTACTATTTTGTGGACGGGTCGATCAGGAGAGGAGATAAGGATCTTTAAGCAGTTTTCTCTGCAAACGTGCATCAGAATAACCTGGTTAGTGGTGCAATCTTAAAATCCTGCATGGAAAACAAGTCGTTTTCCAGGATACTAACCGTGGCGATCAATCCCATCGACACCTCACCTTTTCCTCGTAATCCGCTCTCGACATCTTGTTTTCCGCACAACAACCGCTATCGTCGCTCTCATCTGGCGTGGCCCAAATTTCGTCGGGGGTGCTTTCGAAGAGATTCTGTCCCAGTTCCATGTCCATGCAACCATCTACACTATGCCTTGCACTCTTCGTCGTCGTTCCTAAACCTGAATCAATACCGAAAATTTCCCCACGAATGAGGTACCACCGCTGCTCCTCGAAGGCCTTGACAATCACCCCCTTGTGGTGGTTGCAGCGAAGATTGATGTCAGGTCGTCGTTGCCGTCCCGTTTTCGGGCCAGGTTCGTACCAAACCACGTAACCAGTCGGTTTTTCTCCACAGACATGCTGAAATGAACTCCGAATCAGCTGAATCAGTGTGCAGTCTGCACTTCAGATACTGTGATCAAATACGCTGTTCAGTGGCTAGCCGCAAACCGGCCTCTAAGCGGTCCTGTTCTCACCTCATTTCTTTGCTCAACTCTGCGCCCAAACATTTCATTACAGAATCTTGTTTCAGCCTTACATAGCCATAACACTGATGATTTCATGCAA